>OMLB01042972.1:11128-30083 GCA_900302555.1 Myripristis jacobus
CACACCCTCACACACACACACACCCACACCCACACACACATACTCTCTAAAGCTCACCACAGTAATAGTTCAATAAAACTGATCAATGCAGCTACAGTCATACCTTATTGCAAAGCTGCTAATGCTTAATGCTAATGCTTTGCTCATTGCAGGATGTGTGTTGCATACTTCATGCAACACACACACACACACAAATTTCCCACTTATCTCTAGTACAGTCCAGCCATCCATATAGCTTCTGTGTGATCTGGCACGGTTTCCAGTCTGTTGCACCCTCCCCTGCCTCCCAGCACTCCAACACAATAAGTAGAGGTCAAACACTAATGTGAACAACTCAAGAGCAACAGCTTATTCCAAAAACTATGATACAAAAACCTGGCATAATTCACTGCCCTTAGGGACAAGAAGTTTTATTGGGAAATACTTCCTGCCAAATACCACTGTGATACTATCTGCTCACCTATATGTAGGAAATAGTACTGAATTAGTAAACAATATAATAAATACAATTTTGGATTTATGATGAAGAAGTTTCTTGTCCTTACTCATTCCTGTCTTTGTTTCTCCCAGGGTGATAGAGATGCCTTATGCCTACCAGTGTTGTGTTTATGGCTCTTGTGATAGCTACAAGTCAGCCAGCCAGTGGGACACAGAACAGGGCAATGCTGATGAAGACCTACACAAGAGGACAGTAGCCATGTATCCTATCCATGCCGACACACACTGTAAGAAATAACACACTCCAGATATCTGTGCATACACATCTACAATGCATTCTGTACACACAGGGCAAAGGGAAATGTTATACTTGGAAATCTGAGGCCCATAAGTCGGTGTTCAGTGCCAATACAATAGCACTATTTCTGTCTTGAATTATTGACACAAGGCTGCTTGAAACATGTCAGAGCCTCAGTGAAACCACAGGTACCTGGCAGCCGGCACAAACCCACTTACACTTGAGGGTTTACCCAACCATGCATTCCTACTGCGGGCATTAAATCTAAACAATGTTTAACCCAAATTAAGTCTAAATTAAAACTATTAAACTTGCTCCATTAAACATGAAAAGAAACAATGGCTGGGTTTACCAAGGATAACAATAACAAGAGACGAATAGATAATGACAACACTGATTAGAATTTATTCACCTTTAATTTTGTAAAAACAGTCTTGATGAATGAAATTTATGTGGGTGCCAGGTTACTTCTAGAAATAGATTTTTCATGTCACTTCAAAAGGATGTAACATTGCCTCCCTTCCAATCCTAACATCTTTCTGCCAGCACCACACACACACACACTCACATACATACTGTACATGCCTATACAGAATAAACTCTTGTACAAACCTCATGGGCCTTGTGCACCAAGGTTCCCAGAGGGTTCCCGAAGGTTATCAGACCTTTGACTCTGACAATGCCACATTTTTTTTCAGATGACCCTGACCTAGAAGAGTTCCAGCTAGAAATAGAGGAGTCTAAACTACAGACCAGCGTCCAATGCACACCTATTCCAGGTAACTCTAATTCTACATTAAATGGTATGGTTATGTTGTTATCAACTGGTAGATGGTAGAGTAAAGGCAAAGAACTGACATCAGTGTCTGCCGCCTTTTTTATGCACTGCTGATGGTTTGTGTTCTTTCCAATTTTGCAGGGCCTTTCCGCCCCTGTGACTCTCTGCTGGGCAGCTGGCTGGTTCGTGTGGGCTTGTGGTCCATCTCCCTGGTGTCCCTGCTAGGGAACTCCCTCCTGCTCCTCTCACTCTTCGGCTCAGCTGGCTATCTCTCCCCACTGCGCTTCACTGTGGCCTGCATGGGTGCCTCCAATCTGTTGACGGGTGTGTGCACGTGCACCTTGGCCCTCGTGGATGCGCTAACCCTGGGAGAGTTTGGCCACCATGGTGCTCGCTGGGAAGGGGGTCCCGGCTGTCAGGCAACTGGATGGGTGTGGGTGTTTGCATCCGAGGCGAGCGTGCTGCTGCTGACTCTGGCAGCTGTGCAGTGCGGCGTGAGCGTGACATGCGCCCGTGCCTATGGGAAATCGCCATCTCTTGGGAGCGTGCGCACGTGTGCTTTCTTCTGCCTAGCTCTCTCCCTCACCCTGGCTTCGCTCCCACTGGTAGGAGTCGGGGAATACGGGTCGTCCCCATTCTGCCTGCCCTCCCCCCTGCCTCCCCCTTCATCTCGGCCACCCTCCTCCCTGGCGTTCCCTTTGGCTCTCATCATGATGAATACCCTGTGTCTGCTGATAGTCACAGGTTCTTACATTCGCCTGTACTGGGAGTTACTGAGGGGAGAGTGTGAGGGCCTGTGGGACTGCGCCATGATCAAGCACGTGGCCTGGCTTATATTCATCAATGGCCTCCTCTATGTGCCTGTAGCTTTCCTCTCCCTTTGCTCCCTGCTGGGCCTCCTCTCTCTAGGGGAGGAGGTACTCAAATCAGTCCTCCTGCTCCTCCAGCCCCTGCCCTCCTGCCTCAACCCCCTCCTTTTCCTCCTCTTCACACGAGACCACTCCCAGTTTTTCTTCTGGCCCCGCCCCAAAGTTCGTCCACAGCTGCGCCGGGACCGTACCCTGGACTCGCTGGTTTCCGTGGAGACAGAGAAGAGCTCCTGCTCTGATTCGTCGACGCAGGTGTCACTTGCTGATGCTGATGCCCTGTACAGTGGGGGGTCCTCCCCCCAACCCCAGCTTGATCCCATCAGATTTTCCCACTGCTCCTCCACTTCCTCCTCCTCCTCTGTTCCTCTGATCCCCTGCCAGACGCCATCTCCCAGGGCCAGGGATAGAGACAGAGTGACAGAGAGAGGGAGCCTGAAAGATGAGGAGTGTCTCAAGAGTTTTGATCAGAATGTGAGCAGCAACACTTGCACTCTTTATCACTCTCCCTTGCCTCCCTCTCTCCCCTCTCATCCCTGAGCCTTCAAGCTAGCTGTCTGGATAGCTGGGACACTATGGACAATCATCATACAGTGGCAGCAAGAACAGGCTTGGGTTGTCAGTCCCCAAGTTCCTCACAATGGGTCCACACAGACTGTAGAGTGCTATAAAGAAGTCTATGAGTGCGCAACAAACTGCCCCTGAAAACAAAAACTGCAACTAAGTCTACCCTTCACAGCACTATTAAAGACTATTAAAATTGAACATTACATCATGGCATTACTGTTCAGGACAATCTCAGATGCTATCCAGTGGACTGGGTGAGTCATGGACTCACATGGATGAGCAAAAAGCTCAAATCAAAGCCTTAAACTACATGAAAAATCTACGCATCAGACAAATCAGTGGTTTAGACAGGGGGAGTTTAAGTAGAACCAGTAGAGTTTTAAAGTGTAAATGTTTATATTGAAATGTGATCTTGCAAGAGACGTGCAGCTTAGAGGTTATAGATTGTTTGGTTACATGTTAAGTGGAGTTATCTTATTTGTTTATGAAATATATGTTCTATCTTATTGCTAAGGTTCATTTCAGATAAAGGGATTCATCACAGACACATACCAGGTCATTTTACCAGAGTAAGCTAACAGTTCTCATTCACAGTAATTTTACTGTCAGTTATACATGATACTCTTCTATATTGTACAACAGCTTTTATGGAAAAATGTTATGCTTTGTGTGGCAACGAAATGCAACAGATCGCACATACAATACAGTTTACATGGTTTTGTCTCAAGTGATTATGCAGTTATCCCCGACATGAGGCAAACAGTCATACAGACTGAATGGGATGTAGCTATGATCTTTCTACAGACGATTAGAGTAGGCTAGCAATATGTACATACAATGTAACTACCTCTGAACTAGCATGGTATTGATTCACTATAGCCTTATGATGTTTGTCTCATTTTTTCTATGATAAACAGCAAATATATAATTTTATATATTAAGAAATAAATCCTTCCTAGTTTGTACAAAAACAAACAAAAAAACAAACAAAAAAACAGTCTCGCTACTTTGGATGTACATACTTTGTATACAACTGGTAAGCATTTGATTAAATAAAAATAATAACTTCATACTGTATTCAAAAATACTCTGCTTGTGCAACTATTCCCAAACATCCACACCACACAAGTGGTTTTATGTATTTTATATAAAATTAAAAAACAATGTAAATGCTCAATTAGTATTTAAATAAACTTTAATATTACTCAGCATTAAAGTAGGCAACATTATACATGCATAAATATGTACATTTGTGTATTAAAAAGATGGATGTACAAATAGAAAATGCAAGTAAATACTAGCATTGATTAAGAACAAAAAATGTAATCTCTGTAAGTGGACAAGTGTATTAAGCATGGTTGCTGTGTTAGAGGAAGAAACCCACGTCTCCTCAAGACTATGACAGGTAAGATGGTAAACTACACACAGCTTCTTTTTGCTTCCTGTGGCATCTCCTCTGTCTCCTGCTGTCCACTGAGGGCATCTCTTTTTCGGGATTCTTTCTGGTCTGGAGTATTTTCTTTAACCTTCTCAGCCACTTCCTGAACAGACAAGCGCAAACTTTTTTAGACAATGATGGCAAGACACATGTTTATGGAATGTCCCACATTGAGATGAAGCCACAGCACCACCTTGTGGGATGAAATAAAAGCTGCATTACATAATGGCAATAAATGAGTGTCAGAGGTTAAATATCAATTTTCATGCTTACAGACTCGCAGTTTTTGACACACATTCCCTCTAAGTTTGTGAGGGTTCAGTGCTGTACCACTATGAAATCAGCAAATGTATGACGACTCTCTCCTAGACTTTTCAAGCCTTTCATGACCCACTTTCTAAAAGTCCACAATTTTGCAGAGGGAACTTCCCACAATCCCTTGTGTTGTGACATTTAATATAGAATGACCAGGGATGGGAATGTCCCATTTTAGAAAAACAAAAACAACACAACATGTCAAAGCAGTTGCAGGCAAAAACAAGGCTGTATACAAGTACAAACAGTTCAGTGATAATTAGCACACTGCCAGGATGTTTCTTATATGACATGATGACAGATAAATGTTTTCATCTTAACTGACTCGCAACTTGACTCACAACTTGACTATTTTGCTTAACAGATTGTAAACAATAAGCTGAAATGTATTAAATTATATACAAAAAAGCAAAACCTGATGTCATTACGGTTAGGTAACATCACTGTGTACTGTCCCACATTCCTCAGACTTCTATCTGCCCTTGCACTCTCACCCTCACACACTGATCACACAAGTGATGTTAGTTTAGGTCAGTGAGAGTTAAGCAACCAGAGCTTAGGGTGAGGACTGAAATTCGGCCAATGTTTCCACCATGAGTGGAAGGAGCACAGAAGACAGCTTGTATGTGTGTCAGTGGAGCCTTGTCAGTGTACTAGGTCAGATTATTATAACATGACATAAAACTCTTACCATCATCTTCTGAATAGCATGTTTCTCTGTCCACCTCCTGGCCTTCTCCATGAACAGCTGTTTGTTGTATTTGAACTCTGATGACTGCAATCACAAAAGATGAGTATTATTTTGAAGCATGCCTAATCTGTCAAGTTTTCACATTTGAAGCATGTCATAAGATGAAAACCCTCAAGATTTGGCTGGCTATTGAGGGTAAGAGTGCAAACATGCATTCACACACTTATTTTTGAGCACTGCAAAAGAAATTATATACCAAAAAGCATCACCCTCATACATCTCAATTTCATATTGCAAAATGAATAGCAAAACAAACAACACATTTAATGCAATATTGTGTCAGCCATGTTCTCCTAGTGTACCCCGTGATATTCAATATAAATATCCCATGCTTGGCATTGTATGGATGCATATCTACTTATGACTCACTATATCAGCCATCAGTGGGTCATCAGGGTTGGGTTCAGCCATTAGCAGCTGTATGGAGGTGAGGACTGTGGAGATGTTTAGGGAAGGTTTCCAGGCACCCTGAATCAAAGAAATTAAGCTTCCTTAATCAGGAAAAAAATATTGATAGATCTACCTCACAAATGCAGGCTATCTTTCTCGGTTTCCTTGACAGCAAACAGACAACAGATGATGAAGATGAAAAACTAATATGGTTGTATATGTGATTTGCTCTAACCTTAGGTGGGAGTTTGAGAGCGTCATGGCAGATGCGTCCTGAATTGTCAATGTTTGGATGGTAAATTGGTGTTAAGAATCTTATTTTGGGGGGCTCAAATGGATACCTAAGAGAGGAAAAGAGCAGAACACAGACTAAACAATTATTCATAACATAACAAATAGAAACAGATCCCTCCAATCAGGAAGACTCTTCATGACAAAATCACCTCTCCGGAACCTTGATCTCCAGGGAAAAGAGCCCTCCTTCATATGGAGTACCTGCTCCTCCAACTATCTCTGCAAACATGAGAGAAACAAACTTTATCAGGCTTTCAAAAACAACAACAACAACAACAACAACAAAAAACACTGATAGACATAAATCATATAAAATACTGGCACTTGAGAATTTATATTTTGTTAGACTTTGCACTTTTATCCCACTATATTTCAGGGGCATGTACTGTACCTTTTACACCACTACACCACATAGGAAGTACGTTTAGTTTTGATATTTAACCTCATTTTGCCTCCAATTCTTCCAATTTTAAAGAAAATACTGAATGCAGGGCTTTTACTTGTAATGCAGTAATTTTACATCATGGTGTTGCCGCTGTAGCATGTTTAAGTAAGAGTTTGAGTGTCCCACTTGTGAACCTGAGCCCACTTACGTGCTCGGAGGTCGTCCAGTTGCTCCTCGGTCTGCCAGCAGGTTATCCCGGGAGGGGGCTCGGTGCTGAGCATCTGCAGCTCACGCTTCAGACGGGAGGCTCTCTGCATCCTGTCTGATAAACCACTAAAGCCAAGTCGCCGACGTGAACGAGGCTGAAGCCGGTCTGAAGCCACGAATGACGAATAACGTTAGCGGCCAACATTATGTGTCGATACCGTCAGTTTGTCTAAGCACCCAGTTATTTATTTGGGCTGTAGAGATAATTAGGTGTTGACAGTTACACTAAGCTAAAGGTAACGTCATTGGTATATGCTTTTATGTTACCGTTAATGTGTTACCATTAATGCTAGCTGACGTTAACGTTGTAGCCTTGGTGGAACTGACGTTAACGTATCACCGAGCACCAACGTCAACATCAGACGTCGAAATAAAGTGTGGTTTGACCTTTTATCAGTATTTCATAAGCACTTACCTCGATAATAACTCAGATTATTTTACTTTCGTTAATTTTAACAACTGTCGTCAACTGCAAACGATATCCAACATGCAAAGCAGCAGCGAGGAAAACAGCGCCTGTTTTGGATTTCCCTCCTCCTGCGTCATCTGCGCCGTCCGTCTACTGCAACGCCTTATGGGTTTTGTAGTTACTTCAACGACGGACGCTAGAGCGTTGTTCAGGTTTTGACAAACTATTTTATCTAATATGAGCTTTTATTTGACCAGCTTTCCAGTGGTGGGTATCATTGGTGCAAAGGGCTGGCATGGAGTTCTGTAAAATATAAGTAAAATATGAGTGGAGTTGCATTTTAAACACACTCTGCCTCTCTGTCTCCCCCTGCTGTCCAAATAGCCATACTGCAAGCTCCAAAAGTCTGCCAGCCACATAGTCTCCAGAGCAGGAGAGCAGTCTGGATCCCACTCTCCAGACTACACTCTGTGGGTAATTTGTGACAGACTGTCACAGTCAAGTCATATGGCCAAGCATCTTCAGCCAAGCCACAGATCCTGTGACTCTGAATTATGGCTAATGAAAGCTGACAGTGTGAAACATAGGGTGCAATCCAAAAGAGACTGTAAAGACTCAATAATGAACTTATTGTGTGCTCAGTTATGAAACTAAGTGATGGATGTAAAGGTACTGAGAGATAAGTGAAGTCACTCTGTTTACAAGCCCTGAGGAAGACCTACAGTTGTCATAACATGTTGGCATTTTAATTATTTAGCCATTACAATCAAGGCTTTTTAATATTTCTTTGCTCGCTGTTATATGCTCTTATATCTGGGGTGCCCGGATTGCCTTCGTTTGAACCACTCTGTTTTCCCCATTTCAGCAACCAACACATTTTTTTAAAATCTACATTTGATTTGTATAGAACAACCAGTCGATTGTTTTGATTATTTATTTATTTATTAACTTCTTAAATGTATGTCTTGTATTCTCTGCTAAAAATATTACAAATTCAGATTGTGTTTTGATTCATCACTGTGACGCATCAACTCTTCCAACTTAATATATTCAAACACTGAATTACACAGTAATTGCAAAATATTAGAATCACACAACAGATCCCAGTCACTGGAACTTGGTAGCCTCTGTGTAATGTCATTTCAAGGCAGTGGCGTAGATGGCCTGAAAGATAAAGCCGTTGTGCTGTTTGTCTTCCATTCTGACATCGGTGAAGCCTGAGTCTCTCAAAGCTGTCATGTAGGCCTCTGGACGCCAGTTTTCTCCTGGCATCACATGCTTAGATGCCAAGGCAGACACATGGCTCAGCCTCATTGTGGCCACCATCAGACCCCCTGAGGGCATCAATATAACAAGAAAATGAGATGTGTGATGAAATAAAATACCACATGCAAAGGCGTGTTCTGTGTGTGGGGGAAAACTTTTAAAACTACTGAACTGAACACTGAAAATGTAGAGGCAAAAACAACCTACCGGGTTTCATCACTCGGTGGATCTCCGAGGCTCCTTTACTCAGGTCTGGCCAGAAGTAGTAGCAGTTACAGTGAAAGACTTTATCAATGGAGCTGTCTGCCAGAGGCATGGCTGCTACATCACAGTGGTGAAGGGTCACCTTCCCACTGGCCACAAGATCCTTCACAAGCTCACTTGCCATCTGGAAGGGGAGAAAATATTTGTATAGTATTATTTCAAAATGACATCAGCCCTGTCGAATATAATTCAAGACTGTAATATTTAACTGGGTCTCAAACGCATGTACATGTGCACACATATTGGCACATTAACAATGGTAAACAATGGTAATATCATTTTTTTATCCATATATTCTATTCTAATGTCATGCTAAACTTCAGAGCAATCTATCCAATGTAGGCTAAATACTCACCATATATCAACAGAATATCAGTTGACTCTTAACTTAGTATCAGCTTTGTAGCAGTTAGAGTTGGGTTGATACTGAGATGATACAAAGTTTAACATTAGCATTAAAGTGTTAGCTCCTATTCTAGTCTATTGAAATAATGGGCTCAGCATTACTCCGATCACTGATTGTGTAAGTTCTCTCTCTTTTTCTATTCTCTCTCTCTTGCTCTATCTCTTCTCTTGCTGTGGTCCCATCTCACCTGGTGCATGTACTCGGAATAATCCACCCCTATAAGGTGGCCTTTGGGCTCTGTGAGGAGTTTGGCTGCCGAGGGCAGGCCCAGGCCCGGGCCGTGGCCCAGCTCGAGCACCGTGTCCCCTGGTTGGATCCCACACAGCCGCACAGCATTCTCCTCAAGGATCTGGTTTCGAAACCTGAGCAGCTTACTGACCAACCATCCTGCCACAGACCGTGTTGGGTGGCCCAACTGTTTCCCAACTTTAATATAAAGCATCACTGGAGAAAATATAAGAGAAAGAACATGGCAACTTATTTTTTTTAATTACTATACAACACTACTTAACAGAGATTAACAGAGTCTATATCTTACATTTCCTGAAGCCAGATATGCAGAATATCTGAAAAGCTGCAGGACATAGCCGGTGATACCACATTAAAATTTACAAATCTATAAATACACATGATTATTCTAAGCATTGTTTTTCTGTTGAGGAAGTGATGAATTTTCAATGATGTTTTTTTTTAAACAATGGTAGAGTAAAATACTGTATAAATACTTTCATATTTTGACCATAATTTTGAGACAGTATAAAAACACCCAGATGAGATCATTGTGATCTACATACCCCAAAATGACTGAAAAAATATGTGTATTCATTTACTAAAAAAGTATGTAGATTTGTAAGCCCTGAAGTATAATAATGTTAAGACAAAATACATATTTAAACTTACTGTAAACCAAAACCTCATAACACGCAATAGTTTTACTCTGTCAATAAGGAACAATAAAATCACCTAAGTGTGTAACATCTCTGTGATATTGCTGAACTGGATTTTGCTCTGTTTGCTTTGTGTTATTCAGTAGTGAATTTATTATAGCAAGGCTGCCCAGTCATGTGCTATGTACACTATGCAGGTTTATTCAGGGTTTCATTCCATAACAAAGCCTGCTTAAACTGGGTCTATGGAAAATTACGTAGTACCCCTGATTTATAGTGACCTTCATACAAATCATAGTGACAACCTGTATCTGTTGAATGTGAAGTTTTTCTGTGATAACTGTAGAGCCCTTTTCTATATATTTTTTTTCAAGTGGTATTGCATGGCAAGCTGGACTACAGCTGCAACAAAATCAAACTCGTGATTCTGACCTAAAGTTTGCAGTTGCGTGATATCAAATATTTACAGTCAGGTGTATATCTATGGTAAATATCATACCCTTAATTTAGCGTAGAGTCTCACAGTCTTGTGATCTTGCCTTCTACTTGCATTTCTCACGATCGCTGGTCTCTGCTGGTTTTTCTTCCTGCAACAAGGAGGAGGAGCTCAGTTCACGCAGGCGTCTCTCTCTCTCTCTCCCCACCTCTCTCTCTCTCTCTCTCTCTCTCCACCTCTCTCTCTCTCTACACACCCCTCCTCACTCTCTCTTTCTCTATCCATTCTCTCTTTACCACCCTTCTTGCACATATTGTGCGCACTCATTCTAGTCAATCTAGTTGTTCTGTCATGCAACAACTGTGAAACCCATAAACGAAACGCAATATTTTTTGATGGACAATTTCATACATTAAGGCACCCATGCCACCAGCGCTTCCATCAAATAAAGTATAACCACATAATTTTTTGGAAATATCATCCTCTGTTCATCCAGTTTGGTTATGTTAATTCCTTCAGCAGCACAGCCTATAGTCTATTACTTACCCTCCACCCCCCGCACAGATTGGATTATGTTTCTTTCGTTTTCATTTCCCGGAAGGATCAGAATCTGAAAATAGCAGAGTTTTATTTCTTCGTAAATAATATTTCGGCTTACTCGAAGAGGGACAGTTTTAGTGAGTTTAACCTGCAGCATTTGAAGATATCTGACGAGCTGTATGAGTGTTTGTCAGAAAAATCCGCCAACTTTTATGTTCAATTGATAAAATGGAGGACGTTTCCCCGTCACCTTTGGTCAAGGTAAGGTCTGAATATGACTGACAGGAAAATGCGCACAAATCCGCGGATCATTATTTCGCAATGTTATGCCTGGACAAGGTGTTTGCAGGAATAAGAGCGTGTTTTTGAGATTACAAAATAAGTTTGATTTCCACATGGCGCTGCCAGGTGCTTGCTGAAAAGTCAACCCTGGGGGGAAAGCTCAAAAATATACCTGAATTGCAATTACTGCGTCATCAATGTCATGTGTGTATTTAAGATGTATGCATATGTAAGAGCACACATGTGGATGTTTTGCAGCAGGAAAACAGAGGAGGCAGTCCTCTACGCACAATGCCTGACAGGGGGGCTGGGTTTCCCCGCAGTGAGGATCACTCCCCCCCTTCTCAGCTTCCTGTGGTCAGCCCCCCCACCCAAGAGGACCTGTGGCATCTACCTGGGCGGTTGCGTGAGTCAAATTCTCTAGAATACCGTCTTTCATTTAAAGGGGCAGCTCATTCCAAATTTAGAAAAGGTAATTTTCCCACTTACCTCAGAGTGCAGTCTATCCATCAGGTAGTTTGGTGACGTTTCCAGTCTTCCCCATCTCCCAGCTCTCCAATACAATGTGGCTGGATGGGTACATGTAAACTGTATCTATCCGCCGCAAATGTGTTTTGGCAGAAAATACTTCCTAATTAAACTCTTGTCCCAAAGGACTGTGGATTATGCCGGTTTGCTGTTGAGTTTTTCACATGTAAATTTTTGATGAAATATCCATGCAGCCCCATTGTATCGGGGTGCTGGGAATCAGGGAAGATAATGGTAGTGTGGCAACATCACCAGATCACACAGAAACTATGTGGAGGGACAGGCTGCACTGAGAGTGAATAGGAAAATACCATTTTTTTGTATTTTGGATTAACTGTCTCTTTAAATGAAAGGTACCATTGTGAATGACCAGCTACAAGGAAAAGGCAACAGTCTCTCTTCCTTGCCTGAACAGCTAACATCAGTGTGTGAATGTGTATCCATGTGTGTGTTCTTTAGGAATTAACCCGTCTTTGTGGGATAAGGATGATGTTGCACACTGGCTCCACTGGGCTCAGAAGGAGTATTCCCTGCGTCGGCCTGAGAAGGGGCGCTTTGAGATGAACGGCCGAGCCCTCTGTCTTCTCACCAAGGAAGACTTCAGACGACGCTGCCCAAGCTCAGGTAGCAGCTATATGAGTATGCATGCATGAAGATAGCATCCAGGCTGGTTTCAAGTTTGTGTCTCACCTGCTCTTTGTGTTTCGTGCCTAGGTGATGTGCTATATGAGATCCTGCAGTGTGTGAAACAGCAGAGGAGGAGTGTGGTCTGTAATCCTCCAAATCCTTCACCCCCTGGTCCCAGCATTATCGCCGTTTCCGGCCACTTCCTAAACCCTGTCACCCCACAGAACAAAAACCATAAAGTCCAGGAACACCTGCCTACCATTGTCAATGGGAGCCAAGGTCAGTACTCTCCAAAAGTGTAATAATTGTTGCTCCTAATTCTGTATGTATGTCAAGAGTTTCTTGCTTATCACAGCTCAGTTTATGCTCACAATTACACATACATTTACAGACTGGTGTGGACTTTTGCTGACTAAATTCAAGTTCAAGTTCAAAGTTCATTCAATCCCAGAGGGAAACTGATTTGCAATTTGAGAGCAAAATAATAACAGACAGTACAAGGAACACAGAATGTGGGTCTTGGGCTACTGTAAAGTACAAGCCTATCTACTTAACAAGTTAATAGAACAAATGAGTGCTGTGTTTGTTTTTGTCCTCGGGATCCTGAGGCGGCGAGTGGGGGACTGTGTGTGTTGGAAACAGTCACAATCCAGAATGGCCTGAGTTCTCTGCAGGGCTTGTCTCTTCCACAGTTCATGCAGAACAGCCTGTCTCAACCCATTAGCTTATCACAGTGTTTCACAATACTCCTCAAGGCAATTTTACATTTCAAACTTAGTTACAAAACCTACAAACATCTGTTATCAAAACATTAATCCTAACCTTTTTTATTACATGCCTAACTTTAAACTTTATTCTATCCCTAGCCTATTTGTAATTCTAAGCTAAAATAGCCCCCACATTTCAGGTCTTGCTGTAATTTCTCTTCCCTAAAGGACATTTGGTATAGACAGAAGTACAAAAGCATACGCATGTGCAACTTGTCCATGGCATAATTCGGTACTTTCCATGCCTTGTAGGAAGTAGAATTTGTGCCAGAGGGCGTGGTTACCTGGAAGCCAAAACTCCTTTTGCACCAAAAACAACTGCTTTGTTCTATGCATGAAATGCAATGGTGCTCGTCTTAAACATTGCAGCAATGTTTACTATCAGTCTTAAACTCAAGAGTTTTTTTCAGCATTCGCAAAACCAAAAATAGTTAACTTTTACTTTCTGTTTAACTAATGCTCAGTTCCTCATATTTCTTTCTTGCAGTTTCTGTCACCTTCACCAGCACAGCATCTGTAGCTCCTGTAACCACTGTGGCCGCCCAGCCACAAACCATGTCGCCTCTCAGAGATCACCCCACTCCTTTTGACACACACTCTCCCCTACACACGCACAGAAGTGGGTGTAATAAACCAGCATATCACAAATATGTTGCATTGCTGTTTTTAAATAGTGATAGTTTACTTTAATGTCTCACACACTGTCTGTTTCTTTCTGTCTCTCTCTTGGATGGATAAACAGCTGTCTCTACATTATCTCAAAACCAAATACACAATCCTCCCAAAGACCACAGCGTAAGTCAGGAACCTCTCAACTTGTCCAATCGAGAGAAGGCAAGGGCCCCGCTGTGTGAAGCCAACGGCCGCATCCCAGGTAATTTTGCACTGATCTGTTAACAATTATAAATACGTAGACAAGATATACAATTATTCATTCATTACCCTGATGCATCGTTTTTGTCAATTCAACTGCATCGATCAGCTAAAAGAAATTTATCAAATGAATCACTCAGACTTTGGTCTGAATTAATATGAAATGCTTTGAATCCAGTCATTCACAGTTCTTAAAAAAAGACTTGGGTTTGTGGTCTGCAGATTACTATGACTTGCAACTGTTTTACCTCCGCCTACGGAGTTGGATGGAGGTTATGTTTTTGCCCCATTTCATTTGTTGGTTTGTTGGTTTGTTAGCGAATCTGCATGAAACTTGATGGAAAGGTTGGTCACAGTGCAAGGAAAAACAAAAATGAATCCAATTGTTCACTCAAATTTTGATTACACACTTGAATAGAAAAAAAACCAACCCAAAAACCTTTCTTAAATTGAATTGCCAACCAGTGAATTGTGAATTTAACTGAGAACACATGCATAGACAGGAATAGGGTCCTGAAATCATTTGTATTAAAATGTTGCATAATTTATATTGATGAAGTAGTATGTGTTGAAAATATCAGTGTGTAAGTGTGTATATGTGTGTGCCTGTGTGTGTGTGACCAGATTGCCGGCTGCTGTGGGACTACGTGTACCAGCTGCTCTGTGATGAGCGTTATCAAGACTACATTCGATGGGAAGATCAGGACAGCCAGGTGTTCAGAGTAGTCGACCCCAACGGACTGGCACGTCTCTGGGGCAACCACAAAGTGAGTGTTGGTAGTCTGCCTGGTTTTTCTTGCATGGCAAAGACAGGTTGACAGACAAGATAGCAAGGGAGAATTGTTTGCTAAGGAAATGGTACAGTAAAAGGTTTATATGATGTGTTGTCTCATTTTACAGAACCGTGACAACATGACCTATGAAAAGATGTCCCGTGCTTTGCGGCACTACTACAAACTCAACATCATCAAAAAGGAGCGAGGACAGAAACTGCTCTTCAGGTCTTTCTCTGTCTTTCTTTCTTCTATTCCTCCCCATAACAGCACACACACTTACTTTTTATTGCTCCCCTTCTGGCAGATTTCTGAAGACCCCACAGGACATCAGGAAACATCAGGCTGACCCCGCTGAATCCCCTGAGTACACACCAACTCAGGACAGGCACTCTGCAGAACACACGCCTCCACATGAGTTCAACGAGGATCACTTTGAGGTGTCCCCTGGTCCTGCCTCTCCAGATCCAAACGGCATCTAGCTGGAGCCCTTGTGAGCTCTAGTTGGTGTATGGTGTCTTGTGTGTATGTGCGATTAAAATCCCACCATAAATCCCACCACTGAATGCACCAGCGGGGGAGGTAGCAAATGAGACACGCTGATAACAACATTAAAAACCTTCAGCTTCATTCAGTGGCTCATGTATAGTATAAGTTAACACAGTACACAAGTGGCTGTAGTGTATTGGAGATGTTGCACTGAGAAATTGTTTTGAATCAATGTAAGTATTACTATAATCTAAATAAACACTAACAATCAGGGCCCAGGAAAGCTGCGAAAGCAACTGCATCTCTACCAAATCAGGCAAATCATCTGTAAAACCTAAATATCTTTGGCTTGCTCAACATTTACATTCTATTGCAACAGATACACATATCTCTTTTCAGTTGTAGGCCTTGTAACTAAGTGTTGGAAACGAGTGTGCTAATTATGGGATGTCAGGTTGGAAGAAGCAGGGTGGGCTAATTATTGTTTATAGAGTGTAATGTTCTCTAACTGTTTGAATGCTTGGACTGCTACTGGCTTAGGCCTTCAATATACGTAGCTTAATTTATGAACCAGAGTTGACGGTGGGTTTAGCTTCAAATGGAGCACTTGTCATATATTTTTCAGCTGTTTTTCTATCTGCTGCTCTGTAAAAATAAAGAGAACTAACCATAATAGAGTTTCTAGAGTATATATGGCTTTATATCTCTTTATCATGTTGTATGTCTATATCTCCGTTGTTAGACGTATGCCTCCAAGAATGTATAATTTCCCTGTTGAGGGGTATATGTATTACAATCTGTTTCAAGGTCTACATTTCTAACTAAATTATAATTTAGTGCTGGTGGTCTGGTATGATGTTCATCCCTGTAGGCACAGATGAAACATTTTGCAGTATAAATCAGAGTTTTCCTACTGTCACTTTCTTGAGAATAGACCTCATCATAGAGCACAGAAACAAAATGTTGTGCTGATCACAACTTTTTTTTTCACGGAGAAACGCCAGCCAATAGCTCAGTTTATTATTATATTATATTTTATTGCTATTACATACCCAGGTCACTGCTGTTATTTCTGGTGAGCCACCCAGGTTACTATCTATTTCTAATGCCTCAGAGGAAAAAATGTTTAATGCTGAGGAAATCCTGAGAGAATATTGTTTTATACTAGTGCTACAAACAGGAAATTATTTGGTAGAAACACTGGAGGGTGCTGTCTGTGAGAGGCCGTAGCTTGGATAATCCTTTTTAGCCACCACAGAAGAAAAAAAAACATTACCTGTTCATTATTATTTTTTTATGTGAGAGGTCGACGCATCGTGTCCGTTTGGTTTCAAGTGAGTAGTCTATATTTGCCTTGTATTCTGACGTCTATACAGTCCGTGTCGCATGCTTAAATTGTGTCTAAATCTTTGAGAAATTAAACGTGAACACAAGGTCGCGTTCTTGCTCTTTGGGCACTTCCGTATCTCACCTTACCAACATCTTTGCGTAATAACGCAACCGGTAATAGCCAAACTCTTTCCAAATCAAGACAGCACCGGTGATGTGCGTCAATGTTCTCTCTGTTATAGGATGCGTTACGTGGCCGCTTATCTTTTGGCTGGGCTTGGTGGAAATGCCAACCCGAGTGCCCAGGACATCAAAGATATCCTGGGCAGCGTGGGCATCGAGGCCGACGACGAACGCCTCAACAAGGTAACAGAGTCCCCGAGGTTCCCAAATAAACGCACAATTTGTCCATCAAGACATTCATTATTTTGCGTTCACAGGGGATTAAGTTGTGCGTACTAGGTATCCCCGCGCGCACAAGATCATGGTTTAACCGAGCAAAAAATAACAGCCACTTCCAGCTCCTCACTCTGCCCGGTTTGTCGGAGGTGCCCGCTGAATAAATGGGGAAATGCTACAATACCCTGTTTGCTTACTTACTGCCTTGCCACCACAGCATATACAACAGTATATCATTCAAGCACGCTGTGCGCACAAGCAAAATGTGTAGTGCGCACGGCATGCCAGGTCTTAAAACTGGTGGCATTCACCTTTTAACAGAGATACTGATATGTATACGTTCCCCACGTGTGTACAAAGACAGGAATCTTCCTGGACCTTAACAGGCAAAAAAAACCAAAACAAAACAAAAAAAAACAGCATTAAAAGCTTAAGTGCATAGCAGGTACAGAGGTAGCTTCTGCACACTATGCCAGGTAGTGTCCAACCAGGGCAAGGTGGTAACATTGCTAAGAGTGCAGTGCCTTGTGCATTTGTTAATATATGAAGTTATCCAGTGAACTGGTTATTACAAAGTGAAAATAGTTCTTGTGAGTTTAATATCTATTCATTTTCTCCTCTCAGCTAGTCTTATCAATGGTGATAATTTTCTTTATACTACTTTTACTTTTTTCAGCTACAGTGCATTCCTTTGAAAGCTTGTTTTTGCACTCAAATCATTTTTATTGTGTGTAGGTAATCAGTGAGCTGAATGGAAAAGACATTGAGGAGGTCTTGAATGCAGGTAAATAGAAAAGTCTTTATGCACTTTATATGTTCTGTTTACACTCATATTGGTGATGTTGCAGTCACACCACTTGTTGGACATGCACCTACAGGAATTATGTGTTTTGTACTTTGTGAAACTGGCTCCTTTCTGATCAAGTCTCTCTCACTCAACTTCAGGAATGTCAAAGCTGGCTTCAGTACCTGCAGGTGGCGCTGTGGCTGCAGCAGCCGGTGCCTCTGCCACTGCTGCTGCTGGAGGGGCCGCTCCTGCTGCTGGTAAATAAAACTGTTGTAATAAAGATTGCTACCAGCTCTTCATCAGTGTCATAACCCTACAATAATATGGAATGTTAAATAAAATATTTGGTTCTCTTTCTCAACAGAGGAGAAAAAGGAGGAAAAGAAGGAGGAATCAGAAGAGTCGGATGAAGACATGGGCTTCGGTCTCTTTGATTAGTCACTTTTCTTATCGTTGTTAAAAATGGCAAAAAAATGTCAAAATATTTACTTTTGTACATTTGCTATTTGGAACTACAGAGAAATATTTTCCTTGCCGCATTTCAGAATAAAAGGTTGTTATAAATGTGAATGCTTTGTATTGTTCTTAATTTTAATGGGTCAGCATAGTGGCAGTGATCTGTAATAACCTAGTTTTAAGCTGGCAATATTGTCAATTTATGAAAGCCCAATTTTGTCTAAACAAGAGCAAGTCATTGTAAGTTAAGATAGAACTTCATTAATCCAAAGTTACAGTAACATAAGTAAAGCAAGTAACATAAGTACAACTCCCTTTTAAGATAGCTGCATAAGTGATAATCAATCAATCAATCAATTAAACTTTATTGTCCCACAGGGGGAAATTTGGTACTTCCTAATTAACCATAACACCAGAAATGCTCAAATAGAGCATTAAAAATAAGATAAATTAGGAACAGAAGTTGTTGAGGAGAGACAAGGTTTAACTCATGGCCTCATCCAAGACACCTTCTGTCACCTGGTTGGTCCTTATTTCCATGGCCAGTGATAATTTTCATTCAACTCCACACCTGCCTGGTGTTCTCTTATTGGAGTTTCCTGCTAAGTTCCTCCTAACTTTTCTTCTGTAGCACTCCTTGACCTCAGTGA
>OMLB01042973.1:0-12038 GCA_900302555.1 Myripristis jacobus
TTTTTCCCCTTATTGTCCAGTGCAGTGTGTGTGTGTGTGTGTGTGTGTGAGAAAGAGAGAGAGAGAGAGAGAGAGAGAGAGAGAGGAAAGGTCTTAAGTTAATTAAAGTTAATTAAAGTTAATTTAGTTAATTTATTAAAGAACCTCAGTAACCTTACAATCTGACTGTATGGAATTAGCCTATGTATATGTATCCCCTATCACACACAGTGACACACAGAAGTGCACACACACACAGACACATGCGCACACACACAGACACATGCACACACACACACACACATGCACACACACACACACACACACACACACAGGCATAAAAACATAAAAACACAGACACAGAAGAATGCACAGACACTTTCACACAAACAGAGTAGAAACTTGTCCTCAGCTGCAGGACACTACAAACCAGCCTGTGATAATCTCTGGTCATGTGACCTGTCTGACCTTTGATTTGACCTCCTGTAATTCTTCAGGAGTCATGTCAAAGTTTTTGGGATAATGGCTCCAGTCATCCAAAATCACACACGGTAGATCTTTGGGTTGGTGGTTACTTGGTTGACCAACTCACCAGTTTCCTAAGAAACTGGTTTATCCCTTTAAAAACTTTGGTATCACTTTATTCGGAGTGTTCAATGTTAATATTCAAACTTAGTATTTACCAAACCCTAGCGCCAACTGAAACAAAATTAATACAAAGCCTAAAGTTGAATATTATATCAACATTTAACACTCCAAATATGGTATGACCATATTCCATAACCATTCATCCTGTTTCCTCTTTGATTTTCATCTTGTTATGCATGTAGAATCAATGAGAGATGACTGACTCAGCCTGGGTTCATCTTGTCAGTCTGTTTTCATGGATGAAACAAAATTTCACATAGTGTGAGGACATGCACAAAGAATGCAGATGCATCTTGACAGAAAACTTGTGTAGGTGTTCATTTTAAATCTCTAAGTTTCTCTTTCTGCCTTTTTGCCTGTCTCTCAGACTGTCTCTCTCATCTCCATAACCTCAATGAGGTTATTTCAAGAAGGAGAGGTCTAGTATACGAATGAAAGAGAATGAGGTATTTGAAGTGCATAAAAGTTGTTTGTGAATGGAGGGAATAGTGTTTGGTTCTTAGACATCGGTAGGAAGTAGATCACCATGGGAGGCAATTCCATGATCTAAGTGCCTTCATATATGAAGGAACTTCCCACCGGAGCCAAGACACTGGTGGTGGTGATGAGGAAAGGAAATCTCGCTGCTGGGACATCTTCATATGAGGAAAACCTCTGATTGAAGGCTTTGATTGAAGAACCACCACCACCCCACCATGGGGTGGATGGAGGTCCATCACAAAATCACATTTTGCACAATCCTGTACTCATGCTCTACATTTGATTTTTTTCATATTCTAATGTTTCTTTTGTTATTTACTCTTTATATCTCTGTATTTTCATCAATATTCATTCTGTACATAAATTCATTTTTAATCATTTTTCTTGTCATAAACACTGATAATGAAATTTGTAAACCCTAAACACATGCAACCCTACCAGTTTCAGTACAAATACAAAACCAAATCTAAACAGCTTTTAGCAAGGTGAAGCTCCATTTATGATTAGTATTTTACTATTATGTTTGTATTTTTCAGTCATACAATATGTTTAATTCGAGCTTGAGCAGTTAAATGAGAAACATGGTTAGGGTAAAACCAGATAGATCCTAATGGGTACATTTGAGACATGACAATGATGCATTCATACCACACCAATTACATATCAAATAAACAGATGGATAAACTATGACCCCCAGTCAGTAAACAAACACCATCAAACAGCACTTAATATAAGCAAACAGGCACACAACAGATAGAGCCCCTTTTGCCCTCAGAATTCACATGGACTGGGTGTTTATTTTTTCTGTATTATTTTGTTCAATCATCACCTCTAAAAATATAGCCGGGGTATTCATAACCATGAAACAAAGGCATCTCAATAGGTTTTTGAAGTGGGCAGAGCCACAGGTTTCACAGGTGTCCTCCCCATTGTTTCCCCCATTTTGAATTTTACTTTTAACTAGAGCCATATGATTATGCAGCACTGAATCACAGGAGTCTCTTGGATAAATGCTACAGGGTTATGTTTTGGTTATTGCCTCTAAATGTATCAAAGAAATCACTCAAATGGCACAAAATACCACCCATAAGCCTCATCAACATTTAGGATGGTGAAGACACCAGCTAAAGTCTTGAAGCAATGCACCCTGGGACTTGTAGCTGACTTATCTCTTAACTTTTTTTTTTTTTACATAGTCATGTTTCTTAGTCTTTTTTTCCATTGAGCCTGAATTATATCAACACAGTTTGTATTTCGTTGTACCCACGATGCGACTGGGAGTTTCCATGCCCATCCAAGTATTGGAAATGCTCAAGTGGCAGCGTGGCCTCCAGGAAAAAATTGTGACATTTAAATTTCTGCAAACCAAGGGTCTGTTCAAATGTCACTTTTTCACATTTTGTAATGTATAAAGTGAGTGAAAAATGCTTCTGCAGACCAGAGTTTGAGTCCTGTGTCAAGCAAAAGTCATGTTGACCATATAAATAATGTTAACCATGACCTATTCCTAACCTTCACCAAGTACTTTTGGTGGCTAATGAAGTTATGAAAGCAAACTAAAGGTGCTAAAGTAGCTAAGGAGTTAAGGAGGAGGTACAGCCTTCACACAATATTGTAATTAACAGTCACATAACATTGACACAGTCTCCACCACATTGGGTGTAAGTGTAAATATTGATATACAGCATATTTTTCATTAAGAAATGTTGACGTTTCAATGTATTTATTGATATATAGAAATGTAAAATGGCAACATTTTATTCTGGAGACTGGGCTGACTAGGTTGGATGTGGACCGCCACATAACATTGCATTTGGAAGAATGAATTAGAAGAATGAATAGAATTTTTAATTGCCAGGTCTTTACCATCCGAAATAATCCTGCATACTACTACTCTATTGCCCTGAATCATTTTGGCCTTTGATGGACCTATCATGAGTCAATGTGTGTACACGCACCAGCCACAAAAAATGTTTTGGTGATTTTAATCATTTTACTCATGAAATCACTGCTAAAATCAGGAGAATAACGAACTAAGTTTGTTTTCATCTGGCAAACTTGAATAACTAACAAATGTAACAAAAGTCTGAGTTACAAAGTGTACATGTGCATGCTTGTTTGGTTATGCTGCACACTGTGTCAGTGTGATTTATGACAATTATTAATAAAAATCTGCCTCCTTGTATTGTTATTTTGCTATTTTGCTTGAGGCTTCCCCATCAAAATGTCTGTGAATGACCCTGCAAGTAAATCAATTCCATTATATTTTCCCTTTAAAAGACAAATAATTTATATCATATCATCATATATCATTTCATATCGTTTTATCCTACATACCATAGATTATGGTTTTGCATGATTACTATATGATGATATGACATTCATATCAGCCTGAGAAAGTTGTTAAATGTTATTCCACAAAACAAAAAGAGGGTAAAGTAAGTTTAGATGAATTTACCCTCAACTGCATCCTGCACCACATTCACTTCATCAAACCAAGCGCATCAACAATTCACAGAGATTCCCTCATCTTATGAACTGATCAATGGCAACTAGCGTCTGATGAGGCTGCAGACAGGCTTCACAATGGCTTCAGCTCAGTCCATAAGTGGTCATTTTTCATTTTACAATGACAGATAGTCGATTTAATTAGCTGTTTTCCTTGAGATTCTCTTTCTTATGTCCCTTCTTGTCTTTAATCAATTCTTTTTGTTCTACTGTATGTAACTCCTCTGCCCTTATGTTTGTGTGTCTGTGTAAGTGTGTGTGTGTGTGTGTGTGTGTGTGTGTGTGTGTGTGTGTGTGTGTGTGTGTGTGTGTGAACGCAAGTGAGTGAGCGGGCATGTTAGTGTATTCATTGATTATTCTCCCAGTGTATTGAAGTGTGTCAGGCCTTCACATCTATTAAACCAGGGCAAAATTTAACTCATTAGTTAGACAGCTTGAAAAGAACATGCGGGGGAGGTGTGTGTGTGTGTGTGTGTGTGTGTGTGTGCGTGAGCAAGAGATGGAGACAAAGAAAGCAGAGGATTTTTATTCCTGTACAATAGTGGTAAGAAAATGCAGAGCTTGTAAGTCATTTGCAGATTCAGCAGAGCAAAAAATGTTTACACTTGCCCTGCTGTAGTTTCAAGTCACGTGTTCTCACATGACATAGAGTTTTGTCTTTGATGGAAAGTGCAGTTCTGTGGTGTCAGGTTAGATTTAATAATCTACTTAAAAAGGCTAAGCAATGAAATGGTCTTGTGTCATGCCTAAATTAGAGAGTCAACTTAAAACGTGCTGTTTTGGAAGGAAGGAATGAAAGCGTGGCCTGTTTGCATTTGCTGATTTAAGGTGTGGTGGCACTCTGGGCAAGATCCCCTCCTTGCTGTCACTTGAGCGACTGCCTGATGAGGATTTTCTCAGTTTCTTAGTGCTGAAATAAAGTCTGAAAATGACTCCTTCTTGTGCTGCAAATCTAAGAGGAGAGGCACCATTACACAACTCAAACTCTTTACGTAAAGGTGAAATAAATGCATTTTTTTCTGCCCCATATAGCACAAAATGACCATAATGCCTCTGTCGGGGCTTGGTATGGTGGTTGATCAATACTGATGGCTCACCAATTACATGGCCAGATGCTGAGATTAATGGCTTTTAAAACTGGAGAATTGTGCTACAAACAAGTGACACCGCTGCACATTTCAGCTACAAGGGGTAAACAGGCTCCTTTCCAGTCTATAAAAGCCATTGCTTTAGGGCTGCAGCATTAAATCAAATAGAAAATACCTAGTTTTCTTGTGCATCATGTTATACATATTTCCCTGTCATTCAGCAGTACACATTTGTTATCTTTGGAAACCTTAGGATCACCACTCGAATTTACAAGAAAGTTCTGTGGGATTGAACAAATTGTGACCATGCAGCATGCGTTTGTAATGAGAAACCTACTGATGGGACCAACACGGTTGAAGAACGTGCCAAAGAAGGCACGTTTTGAATTGCTCTGGAGTGTCCCATGTTGGGTGGCATATCATCACTATCAGATGAAAGCCATTTAACCCCAGCTATATAAGTGAACCTTATTTGTAGCTTGACCGCTGTGCATCTTTGCATTCATTCATTGCAGTTGTGAAAGTGTTTCAAGGATTTTAGAATTTCCTCAACCCTTAAAGGAATTATGTAATCTTGCAGGCAAAGTGAAATTGTGACCATGCAGCATGCGTTTGTAATGAGAAACCTACTGATGGGACCAACACGGTTGAAGAACGTGCCAAAGAAGGCACGTTTTGAATTGCTCTGGAGTGTCCCATGTTGGGTGGCATATCATCACTATCAGATGAAAGCCATTTAACCCCAGCTATATAAGTGAACCTTATTTGTAGCTTGACCGCTGTGCATCTTTGCATTCATTCATTGCAGTTGTGAAAGTGTTTCAAGGATTTTAGAATTTCCTCAACCCTTAAAGGAATTATGTAATCTTGCAGGCAAAGTGAAACCATGAAAATGACCAAAATTAGAATTGCAAGTGATATTTAACTGTGGCAAACTAGTGTGTGTACGTGTGTGTGTGTTTGTGTGGGCAGCATGTCTTATTGCGACACATGAAGCAGCATCTGAGACAGAATGGATTTTATGTTCCTCTGAAAAAGAACAAGACTCGCCCAAAGCTAGAGACAGCAGAGCCAATACTCCACCTCTACAAGAGATGCTGTCTGGAGCTGCTCCTTTTACTTTACATTGGAGACCGAATTCGTCGTCTCAGTGGCTGTTTGCTTGAACTTTCGCACCCAGGTGGGTTTTATTTCAGCGTAGTGCTGACACTTTTGAAGTCAAAAATTTACCCCCAACTCTCGCAATTCACCCATAGCACTGTCATTTTTTTCCACAATGTCAGCCATGTTTTAGTCCTGGTCATTGCATCAGTATCAGGAGGAATAAAATTCCATTTCATCCAATCTCAATGACATAGGTCCTTGGGGTTTAACTCTGGTAACTGCCAGGGACATGACATGTAGTATACATTGTTATTTGTGCTCATCACATCATCAGCTGACCACTCTTGTGGTGGTGGCATTTTTTCAGGACAGAAATGCTTGACCGAATGATGAATGTCCTCACTCAGAATGGCCTCTGGTATTTACTTGTGTTCAACTTGTCCCCTAAAGGCCTCAGGTAACTTTGTGTTTTCTATTCCACACAGAGCAGAAAGTATGGAAGTAGGGGAGAAGGGGTGACATAGTAAGGCCCATCCACTATCCCTCCATTGCTCTCTTGAGTTGTCCATCCAAATGTGAACAGGAAAGTTCAACTTGGTCCCAATTAAGCTTGATCCCAGGCTCTACAAGTCTCTTGATTGGATATTGCCTCCACGAGCTTGATATTTTGCGCAACACTCGCTTTTCGCCTTCACCCTGTGTGTTTCCCTGAGGAAACACATTCCACAGAAGCAGAAACCCAAAAATTCTCTCCATCTGGCAAAGCTCTGGCAAGCACCCCAATTTTCCAAGGAAATCAGGGAGCTGAGTTTCATCCAGGCTAGGTTCAGCAGATCCATACCCTGTAAGGAAAACACATGCTGCACCAATCTGCAAGAACTCCTTCACCATGGAAAACAAGCACTGGTAGCACACGGTAGGCTGCATTACGCACATATAGTCATCTTCTTGTTGATCACAGGGCCAAGGATGACTCATCTGACCGTACAATTTCTTTCCTTGGTTCTGTAGAGCACTGCCTGTGTTTCTTCACTTCAGTAATTCAGTAATACAAGGTTTATGCACTACAACCCAATCACAGGACTTGTGGATGAAACCCATAGCACACATGGTATTCTGCATGGGTCACATCACACATCACCAAAAGAAGACACTGGGTAACTCAGTCACTTAATTCAGCTTTAATGGGTGTAAGCAACTAACGTTTCAACACCAACGCTAAGCCATCTCTTATTTTGCGTTCCATCCATCTGATGTGACCCAGAGCACCAATTCTGCCATGATATTATCATCCAGACCATGAGCACCTACCCACTGGCTGAAGCTCAGAAGGCCATCTTCAGCTATTTGTTCATACCAGAGATTAACATTTGCAGTCAGCTGGTTTACAGCAGCTTGTTACAACCCTTGCTGGTAATAGTGCTCCCTCAGACTCCCATATGAACACACCATAGCTGCTGTTCCTCATCAAACATCAGCAATTTGAGAGTATTTTATATCAGAGAAGCTCTCATCAAACCACATGTCAAAGTCACTAACATGTCTTCTTTGTACCATGGTAACCAAAATCATCAACAGCTGGGTTTGCCCAACATTTTATACATGATCCTGAAACCCACGGGGTGTTAATTACTTCATTAATTTAGGGACCACCTCTGTGTGTAGGCATCTGCTCTCCAGATACTTGTTTATTGCTCCTTTGCTGAGGTGTTTCCTTTACTCTGACAGTTACTTACAGTGTAATTTTTTTTTTTTTTAAATGTGTCTCTCCTATTTTTATTCTGTACCATTTTCTGTACTATTTTCCATTTAGGATAAACAGTGGTTATATTTTGCAACAGGTTTTCTTATGCTATTATAACAGTGCAAGTTTCACTTTCTTATTGAAGTGCTACTGTGCAAAAGAACATCTTAATATCAGATAATAATAACAATAATAATTTTCTACTTTTAACTCTAATCCAGTGTGTATTTACTGCTGCACCTGCAGTAAATTCTTCATTGTAGATGGAAAATACGCTTTTATTAGCTTCCATTAGAATTCAAGTCCTCAGTATACAGCCTTTTTCAAACCATTCACAGCTTCAGAGTGCATACAGACTGAGTCAATGTGAAGAAATGAAGAAGAAAAGAAAAATATTTTTTAGTACAATGAATTCAAGCTTACAAAACCAGTGTGAGACATTTGCATCTTCACAGTCTGCCACACACACACACACACACACACACACACACACATACACAAATATGGACCCGGGTGTTAAGTGAGAAGGTAAATTCATTTTTATTTTCATAGCATCTTTGAAAACGATAAATTACAAAGTATTTTATTCAGGTTTATCTACTTTCCACAGGGCCTTTTCGGTGCCTCTCAGTGGCTCAGCAGCAGATGTTGTGAACTGGAGAATCTAACTGAAATATTTAACTCTCCCTTGTGGTAGACAAACAGTTGCTTTCAAACCTCTCCATTTGGGACCCACATATTCAAAAGGATGTATCCTGGCACTGGAATTAATGGGCTGCTGCGAAGACTCACACGATACAATCCCCCTGTGTGTTTAGGCAGAAGCACTTTAATCAGCCTTGTGGTGCAGCGTATGCTATCGATACTAATTTCACACAAAAGAAAGGTGTTGGCAGCTTATTGTCATGTTTGTAACTCTCACACACACAAACACACACAAAGCACTATTTGAAAAGATGAGGCCAGTTTTAAAAGTCAGAGAGCATGGTCTGGAAAGCATGGTTTAGATTAAACCTCTTAAGCCTTTCAAGTGTCCTGTTGGTGGGTTCGTCATTAAAAACGCATGCAATGCAACCAAGCTTTGTTCAAACCCACAGGATTTCATTTAAATTTCTATTGGAGATCCAAAGTTTTCCAAAGATACCAAATATGTCCTGCAGATTTCCAGGGAAATGTGTATAAAATGATACACAAGACATCGAGATATGTTCTATTTCATGTAATGCTGCGGCGATAAAACAATCACATCTTAGCTTTGAATATTTCACTTAATATGCATGAGATAGAGCTTCAATGAGGTGGTGCAACCCATACTTAAATAATGTAATAATGTATTAAATAATACTTTAATAATGCATATGACATTGTTGACAATACAGAGAAAAAAAAATCTAACTTAAGGGGAGATTTAAGGGAAAATACCATTGATAAAGAACAAACAGCTGCCCCACTGTGAACCTAAAATGAATTGCAGCGGTGGGAGCAACTGAGACATTTAGATAAAATGATAAAATTTTAATTGCAATTAAATTGAATTAACTTCAGCAGTCTAACACCTGCACTGGGATGCGATAGTTCAGGTTTATTAGTGGAGTCACTGCCTCTTTGTCATTACACAGATCTCTAGACAGCCATCAAGGCCATGTAGTTTACTGCCGTGTCTGCCTTTTTAATGAAAGTATACTCTGATTTCAAAAATGCTGTGAGTATGTCTGGATTCCTGGGAGCTTACAGAATGATTTTCCAGAGAGAAAGCGAGAGGAGAAAACACCGTTACTTGCTGCCAAAGTCATCTCATCTTCATTCTCAGAAATAATATTTGGCTTGCTCATAAAAACTGGATCCTGTTATTGTAGCATTACGCCGCCTACCCGGGCAAAATGACTGCTGGCATGAAATAAAAGAACATTATGGGTTACTATTAAAGTCAAGAGTCATCTGGAGATGCTGGCTTCCAAAAGGTTATGTTTGATCCTCTGTGTATGCGATCAATATTTTGAATTGTTCATTCTATCTATCTGTAGAATTAAGGCTCTATGCATTGACTATGAGCCTTTGTAAATCTTTGTCCATCTTTCATTCTTCCTGTTGAACGGAAGGGGAACAGGACATTCTTTTCTTTCACTCGTTTGTCTTTTGCCTCTTCTCACTCTTCTTAAATTGGTCCTCCCTGCTCTTCTCCCTCAGACTTCTTTTAACTTGACAGTGGATCGATTTGCAGCTGCCGTCCGGCGTCCATAGCTGTCATGTTTTACAGTAGAGTGATCCGGAAGGCCGGCTGGATAATGACCCTTCCCTCTGTGCTTTCTGACAATGGGGATGTGAGACATCGATGGCTTCCATTCAGTCCTTTTTAATGAGAAAAACCTCTGGGTTTCCTGTCTCTTGGGGTGTTGAACAGAAAAAAAAGAGTACAGCATAATCAAGATTTATGGCTGCATCAAAGAACGTAGCCATGGTTACATCTTCTACATGTATTTAGGCATATGGATCTATCTCTCTGTGGATCTATTGTTTTTCTGGCCTTCAATGGTATTTCTCTGGTTTTGCCTCTTTTTCTCATATGTCTTCCCCCTTACTTTTGCCTGTATGTCTGTTCGACAGAAAACCCAACAGAAACCATTAGTAATTACCATGCATGCATCAATTTAAAAGGACTGAATGGATTCAGAAAGGGGGGCTGTGATTGAAAAATGTTGTTGTTTTTTTCCTGTTTTCAGCATGGATGATGCAGTCCGGGATGTGATTTAAATGATGTTAAAAGATAGTATTTGTTAAATATTCATTGAGGTTATGGGAAATTATAGCTCCAGAAAAACAAGCCAATCAGAACTGGCGTCAATTGTTTCCTCACAACTGGTCCTCATCACAGACCAGTCATGAACAATCTTGAATTTGCAATAGGTTGTGTTTTGAGACAGACATCACAGAAAGATCACAGTTAGTTGATAAGATAGATAGATAGATAGATTTGCTTTATTGATCCCAAACTGGGAAATTCCCAAAATGCAGCCTTCTTTAAAATATGTTTGATTGAAATATTGTTTATGTGATTCTACAGTTTCACACGGGACTCAATCATGTTTTTTCTAAACTGGCTGACAGCTTGTATGTGATTTTGGTCATTTACCTACGCCCACTTATGTAAAAACCAAGCAGATCGAGCACCAGACTGAGCACAGCCATTGTTAAAGCCGGGGAGGAGGGTGGGCCACAAATACTGCCAGCCAATCAGCAGCCAGTGGCCAATTAATAATGAATGAATATCTCAAAAATGGCTTGTCAGATTCCTGCTGCAAGAGGAGCCCTGGAAAAGTTACCTAAATTATTATCCTCAATATCAGTATCTGCAACTGTTCATCACATAAAATTGCCCCAAAATACTCCTTTAAAATTCAAGATGGCAAAAGTTTGAGTGAATGGCACAGTCAGGATCAGTTACTTTCTCTCATCACTTTGCTATTTAGTTGGCATTATCATTAACAGGAGAGGGACCTGCCTTATCTTGGGGTCATAATGGTGGTGTAATGGAAAAGCAATATAACGTGCAGTGGTACAAATCACTGCTCTCAGTGAGTACAGAGATGGTATTACTTTTGAAATAAGTCATAAAAAATGATTAATGCAGTGCTTCTTTAATGAGCCCAACACTACACCGCTGTGCCCCAAGTACCCAGGCGGGCCAGTGGACGTCCACCGGCTCGACCACACTCATCTGACAGTCAGATGAGTGAAAACTGACTTCATGATGGGTGACTGCTGTGAAGTCGCCGTAACTTTGTTGAAGCCGGTTACCTCGTCTGTAGTAGCTGGAAGCCTGGGTTTCACAGCATTACGCTGTATTGCAACAGAATTCATCCTAACCTTGAAAGTGCCGCCTTTGCCGTGTCTTGACTTTGGTGGCCTTCAAGCACAATAATCGGAGTGTATGTGTGTGTGCGCATGCATTTTATGAGTCCTACACCCTACATTTACCTGAAACTGAAATCGTGTAGAGCTTGCTTCTCTCTCACTCAGATTCTCACACATTAGCATCACTTATGTTAAACTCACCCCATCACTCATCCTGTAAAATGTATTCTGGCTACGGTTCCATGTGTGTGAATGTGCATCCTTTGCATGTGCTTGCTTGCACATCCACTCATTATTGCAGATAAGCTGGTGCAATTAACATTAACATGCTAACCTGTCCTGTGGTGCCTACACTTCACTTATTGAACCCAGTGTGTGTGCGTGTCATCTGGGCCCACTGCACATCATAATGAGTTGGCTGCATGTGTGAGTGAAGTTTGTCAGTGTGTGTGTGTGTGTGTGTGTGTGTGTGTGTGTGTGTGTGTGTGTGTGAGCATGCATGTCCCACCTGTCATTTCTCAAGGCTCTATATGTTGAGATACTGACCTCAGCAGGTGTGAGTGGGTTTTGCCATCACCACTAGGAGTTTCATATGCTTGACTGAGCAACCTTAGTGTGTGTAACTAACTTTGTGT
>OMLB01042978.1:0-11376 GCA_900302555.1 Myripristis jacobus
CAGGTGTGGTGTAGGGCCGGCTGTCCCAAAGTGAGGCTGGGACAGCGGGCGAGGGCCGCCCCCAAACTCACTGCAGAGGCTTTGCTGCACCTTTTCACAAAGAGCCATCCAGTTAGCCTCATATCTGTTAGCATTTTGATGGCATCTCTGCTGGAATCTGCACCGGCCCTGCTGTTTAATTTTCAAAGCAGCCTTTAGGTTGGTTGTTAAATCTTCCATCATTGCACCTGTCCAGGTGTTCAGTCTGAGCCACAGCCCCTAACCAGTGTCCAGCTGTCAGAGGGGCCCCCACAGTCTGAGCTGGGGCCCTGCATCCTGCTACAGTGTGGCCCCTTGTAGGAGCCTTTGACCAGTTCTGAAGGAGCAAAGACAAATGGATGTTCAGTGCAAGAGCTTTTCTAGAGAGCTGCAGCCCATTTTTAGCCTCGCTGCTTAGCTGAGGAGCTGCTAACTGAACAGCTGCCAAGCTTAGCTGATGCTACGCTAACCTCTGTTTGGAAATCCAACAGAAATTTAAAAGTCCTTCCTGAGGGGAATCAATTTAGAGTAATTTGCACAAAAGTTTGGTGTGAATTGCTTTTTCACTAAATGCAAGAGTGGCTTGTGGGTAAAGCAAATGTTCATAGTTGCTTCTGTTTTCTAAGGAGGTGTTACTCTTAGTCCCCTGTGTATTTCCTCAGCATTTTACTTTTAATCTGGATTACTTAATAACAATGTTAATCATAACTATTTCATCATAGCTGAAGCATCATAGCTTTTAGCACGCGGCTGGGGGCGCCTCAGACAGCCTGAGTCTGCTGCTGCTTCTGTGTGGACCACGGCTCCAAGTCCTCCTGTGATTTACTCTGTTAGGAATGACTTAAACTCTACAGACATGAGTGTGAATTTAATGAGTTTTAACTGTTCTGTAGCACAATAGTGGCTCTATCTTCCTCTCACTGTTACTGAGTGCTGGACACTAGCTGGATGCTCCACATGCTAACTGTTGGACTTCCCCCCAGCGAACATTCTGAAAAACAACCACCTTAATCCACTCAGAGAAGGTTTAATACCACTTTAAAAGTGTTGCTCTCCAAAACTAAAGTGTACATACAATTATTAAGTGCACACAGATGATACTTTTGCTCAAATTACCATTTAAAACTTTTTTTCCCTGTTATCAACATTATCATTGTAATTGAGGACCAGTACACAGAGCTTAGACTGCATGAGAAAACAAACTCTGTTTATTTAACAATTTGAGTGGATTAAGGCAGTTATTTTTAAGAATATTAATGGCAGGAGGCTAACAGTTAGCAGTTAGTGAGTTTTCTAGGAGTTTAGGAGTTTATTGTTTATTGGATGGATCCCCATTCACTTCTGCAAATCCAGTAGGCTAAGTGAAATAATACACAATTTTTGAAAATGGGTGACCTTTAATACAGAGCTATATTCTACAGTGTAACATTGCTATATGGCTATGTTACACATAGCAATGTAGTGTTAAATAAAAAAGGAGAATAACTCAAATAACAAAACTTTTACTGTTATTATAAACATTGTTAAAGACACTATCGCAATTGGTTTGATGGTAATGACCAGGATATATGCTTTTTCTTGTAAAAAATTTGTGCTTAAAAAGGTAAGTGAATTCTACACAGTCCTTGAGTCTGAATCCCAGAGAGCAATGGTATTGTTGTTGTTTTTTTCCTTTTTTCACAAGGAAAAAGTTGTTCTATTAATTTTAATCATATCTTAGCTTTAGGTCTAAATGTTTGATGCATGCCGACATGTATTTCCAGAGTATTTCATAGCTCAGCCATGGATTTGAATTACTGCAAAAATCAATAACCGAGGTGCATTTTTGCCATCATCAGGCAATGTCAATGCTCTGTTTAAATGAGAGCAGACGTATGGGAGAACAATTGATTGCAGACACTGAATACTAGTCTGCATAGTATCTTCTCTACTATCAGGAATGACGTTTTCCAGGCCATACCTCAGCATGTCAAACCCTTTTAAAAGGTGAATTTGTTCCAAACTTTGTGGCTAACACAAAATCCAGCGGCCCGTCTCAGAAGTCAAGTCATAAATTTGAGGGGGGAAAAAACTCACTTCACCTCCAGCATGCCATGCTGTTCTAATATTAGCAATATTTCAGAAAAGTGAAGTTGACATCTTAAGGTTTAATGACTTCCTTCTACTCTCAAGTCTATCTGGCACTAGCCAAGCTCCATATTTCACTTTACCAGTGCTTCTATACTGGGCAAGCACTGTTACACACATGGGTCCAAGCATCATGACTTTAATGACATGATCATTAATGACTGCTGTCAGCTGTTCCTCAAAACATCATTGGAATACATTCAGTGTTCATGAGTTATTTTGTATTAATTAAACGATTATGCATTCATACTGTATTTACATTGTTGTGTCTTAAAATCTCAGCCTAACTTTAGTCAACCATGGTGCAGGACATATCCATAGATTATAAGGAATATTTTCTACGTGCTATGAGCCTGCTATTGTGGACTTCTGCAGATCAATCCTCGTGAAAAAACTAAAATCAGTTGTACCTCTCACATCTGTGGCGGGGTGCTCTGTCACAAGCCTTCCCTGTCAAACAATTGTATGGAAAACTGGAGCAGGGCAGCACTGCAACAGTGAAAAAAAGACTCAGTAAGTGCAAATCTTGAGTTTGCTGGTTTATTTTATGTATTGTGACTGTCAAGTTTTTTCTTTTTTTTTCTTGCTTATTCGATAGAAGATTTTCTTCTTTGGGTTTGGGTCGAGTGACCTTCCTCAGAGGAGGCGACATCAGTCTATGTATGGTGGTCATCAGAGTGCAAAAAAGCACAAGTAAAACTAGCAGAGGAATGGAGGTGACAGAATCTATTTTCAGAGTTGCAGTCGGGGAAATTATTTTACAGGGATGTTGGAACTACAGTCTGGCACTTTCAGAGGACCTTCATCTCACCAGGGCACGACTGCACTGAACATGAAATGCACACACTGCCCTCTGCTGCTGTGGTTAGTGTACAACAACATTAACAGCACTGTTCCACCTTAGTCAGGTGGATCAGTCAAGACTCTAAACTGCTCATAGTTATGAATGGGAGTATCTGCCTCTGTGTGTTTGGCTGAGATAAACTGACGCCCAGAACAGGATGTATCAGACACCCCAAAAAAGGAGCAAGAGTGCAAAGCAAATGACTGAATGAATGAATAAATGCAGAGACACAAGATGAAGCTCTGCAGCCTGACACAGTGAGCTGTGGTTTTGTTAACTTAAGACTGTGTGTGGAGCCCATCTTAAAACCTGAGAAAATTCTCAAATTCACTTGATTTTTTTCAGGAACTTGGGGAAAAAGGTGATGAGCAAAAAAAATGAAATAAAATGACTTGAATATCAGTGAGAAATTAGAAGAAATTAAAAAAAAAAAATGTAAAATTAAAATTACCTGGAATTTAGGAAAAAAAAAATAAAAATCCTGAAAATCCGCAGTTTAACAAAAAATGTAAATGTAAAATGGGCTCCTGGGTTGCAAAGGGTTGTGCTACAGTGTGTTGCAGAGTGCAACCTTAGATCACATGAAGCTTCTAATTTACTCATCCATTGTGTACAAAACTTTCCCCCATGATTACACATGGGCTTTTTTTTTTTTTCAAATCACTTCTTTCAAACAGTGAAGGTAGAGTTTGACCACCTTGGGTTTCTGAGGGCCACTATTCTTGTTTTGAAGCTGCTGATATATAATATTTTGTGCTGACAGCATCTTTAAATTTGTCCATTTGTGTGCCAAAAAACTTAAATGAGTGTAGGTGTTTGGTGTTTCCCTCAGAATGTTATTCTTGCCAGGGTGTGAATGCCTCTGAAACAGCTTGTAGACCACCATGAGACACTGAAACTCTCCACTAAAAGCCAGGATGATGAAATTGTTTTAGAGTTGGAGGCTATACTGGTCTAACCCTAATTGAAACCAGTAAAGGCGAAGGGTTTAATTCAGAATGTAAATTTGGGCCACATGTTGGGTCTGTGTTGTTCTGTAATCAAGACACCGTTTTGTATTTTTGCTTTCGCAATGGTAATTCTGCAGAGGGACGTACTGTAAACACTAGCAGCAGACTGCACCGCGCTGCCAGGCCTGTGGTGAGGCTTGTACACACGCTCTTGCAAAGATTCTACCACCAAATACAGAGAATACACCATTTTCTTTGCAAATGAGCCGTGTCCTGTTTACATGGAACAAGACTGACCTCCTCAAGAAAGCTGATTAATCAAAAACGACCTAATCAGGGAAACCTTTAAAAGCAACACTTTCCCCCCTGCCCTCAGTTACAAGTACTCACGGGTGCGCATACTCTTGTATATACACATGTACACAGCTTTCAGGCCTGAACCCTGCTAGAATATGTTTATGTCCTGGGAGTGCAGTTTGTGGTATACCTCCTTAAAAAGAACAGGTTTCAGTGCTCCAGTGTTGATGATGATGATGATGGTGATGGTGATGATGATGATGATGATGTGATAATGAGGGGTAGATTCTAGGTTATAGTCTGCATAAAGGAACATTTGCATCACCTTTGATACTGCACAGAGCTAGTAATGTCCTCTTGGATCTGTGTGAACGCAAATATGCTTTCACTTTTTTTTTCTGTGTGAGCGCAAATATGCCTTCACTTTTTATATAAATAGTTAGGAGTCTTATTTTCCATTTTCCAGCTTAACTGAGACATAGCCAAAGGTGCCAACAATGTCAGTTCTGATTCTGGAAATTGGAAACAAGATATTCTGACTGGCTTATAAAAAGGGAGGTAAAGGTTTACTCCCAGGGGCGGATCTAGCACGGTAGCAAGGGATGCCAGCTGCCACCCTAAAAATATGTCTTGCCACCCCAGCTGCCACCCCAGCTCTGGCAGTCTAAAAGAAAAAGCAATGTTGTCTCTGGTTGGAAACTTACAAGACTGAAAGTCCACTGTCTGAGTGCAAGTGAATGCGACATGCAGTTTTCAGAGCAATTACACCAGTGATAGAAAGATAATCACTGATGCATCCACAATGAGGTTATATTTACTTTTCAGCTCTGAAGAAATTAGAATAGTCAGAACTGTGTCAGGCTAATGGCTCTGTTCAAATGCTTTGTCTATCTATCTATCTATCTATCTATCTATCTATCTATCTATCTATCTATCTATCTGTCTATCTATCTATCTATCTATCCGCTAGCCTGTAAAACCTCCATGCCCCCACATGCTCTCCATGTTTTTTGAGTAATTACAATTATTTGTGAAAGGGCTATGAGGCCATCTCTTCACGGTGCAAGGTTATTATACATTTATCTACCAACCAGATATTGAGATACTGAGATATTTAATTTCCTCAAAACATGGCTCCTGGGACTTTGTTCTGCTTTGTTCACCTTGGTTCATGTGTTAAATGTGTTATTTCGAGAGCCCTCAGGAGAAATCCAGTATTGTGGATTAGCAGCTCAGGGGAGCACAGAGTAACTAATGAGGAGATGTCACCACCATGTGGACACAGATCACAACCAGGGAACTATACAGCCCAACACTACACCAAAATTCAGTTCTTCCCATTTGAAGCCCAACTGAATCAATTTTGTTTCAAATTTGTATTCATGACACCTAGAGGAAATACTTTATTTTGGTGACCCCATGACCTTTCCCGCTAGCACCACAGTCAAGCAGGGTTTGTTCAGGAATATAACCCACTGTTGTTTACTGACAGCATATGTCAGTGTTTTTATGTGTTTACTCTTTTTATGGTCTGAAAATCTCATCGAGATATGTATTTAGACATTATTCACCGACAACATATTCTACAATGGACCTCCAGGATGGGGCCAGACCTGCTTGATGAATGGAGATTTGTCATTTAACTGCAAAGCTAAAGCAATTTTACTGAGCAGACGCCCTGGCCATGTCATGCTCCCCTCAGTCTGCATGTCATCCCAAACCCCCCGCTTCACATGGGTGGCCTTTTACTTTGTGGTGGGCCGATGGATGGGACCATAGATGGGAGCTCCAGATGGGCTTCGTTCATACATCTTTAATTAGAAAGGTTCAAGCTAACTGCTCTCCACTACCATACAACCCCCTCACCCACCGCGACCACCACCACATACACACACACACACAGATCCAAAGTAATATCAGAGTCCTAAAAGCAAAAAATTACATCATCTGTGGTCGGATGGCATTCAGCTTCACCCAGAGCAGTATGCTGACCAATCACTTGTGATGGTGCAGACGTGAACAAATGTGGAGGAACTGGATTTACGGCATGGCTCACACACAACCGGCAGTCTGCAGCATGACCCACATGCTGGAACGCCGATGGAAAACCCTTGGTTGGTTGGTTTCGCAAACAGCCAATCATAAGCTGAGAAACGGCAGTGATAGCCAACTGGAGGCGGGGGTTATCAGCGTCTGAATCAGTCAGTGTCATGCCTGCCACAAGGCTATAATAGGAAATTGGTAGGTGGTTAACGATCTGTAGCAGTGGGGCATCAGGATTCCCAGAGTGTGACAGACTTTGGTCACTCTCATGGCTTCACTTGTCTTGTAAATAACACGGCTTCCCAAAGCACAAGAATGAAAATGGTTTTTAACTTTCCAACCAGCAGCTAAAAGTATCATTTATTCAGTAGCAAAATGGCAGGCTAACATGACACGTTAGCCTTGTCTCCAATTAGTAATGCATGGGTTTATAAAGATCAGCCTGCTGTGGTTAACCCTCCTCGGTTTCCAATGGAAGCAGCTCCATCTGTGATGTCAGCTGGACGGGACTTATCACGTTTACTTTTATTGTCTTGTATACTTTGGAAAAGCCAGTGGAGACTGAGCTCATTTGATGGTGGAGTGCGTCTGTGAGGCAGTGGCCTCAGTTATTTTTATTTATCCTGCGACTGCAGCGTAAGAGGTTTGATGAATAGCTTAAAGGTCAGGTAGAATTTGAAGTAGAATAAGAAAAATATTCCTCAGGATATTTTATTATAAATGTTGCAAATCAAGAAATGTATTCCTTATTATGGACAAAATCAAATATCACAATATATTTTTGACCAACTATATCAGTCTCGATAATTATTGCATGCAAGTGCTTTCACAAAATTTGAAAAATTATTGATTTTTGAAAGTGTAAAAATAATACATTTAACCACTCAAACAAAACAAAGCTGTAAAATTTTCTTCAGTAAACATCCTCAGTGATGTATACCTATCAGTAATGAGAACCTGTCTTATAAAGGAACCACTTTAAAGTGCTCCTCTCCTTACACCAGAAGAGAATGACAGTAAAAAATGAAAATTAAAACTTAACAGCAATTCCAAAATTAAAACCGAAGGTTACTTCAAACCTCATGTAATTTGTGCTGTATTCAGTTGTGCTAGGAATATGGAATGTGCCAAGTTGGCATTGCAAAATAATTTTGATGTGGTAACATTACCCCTTTTAAAAACATTCACAAATATATTCGAGAATATTTGAAAGGAAAGTTGTTCTTGTTTCAGATCACCCTGACCCCTGACCCGCCTTGATTGTGAACTGTATTGCAGACTTTGATATTAGTGATCAATCTGCACTTTTTTCTCTCTCTCTCTTATTTTATGTAAGTGAAGGTTTTGTAACTTTCAGCTTTTGCTGCCTTCTTGAGCAGAACTCCCTGGAAGAAGGGATCTTCTTTTTCATGTGTCAGTGGGACCTTCCTGGATAAAAGTAACATTAAATAAATCTTGTTATAAAATTTCCGGGGTACATTTTGAGAACATATAAATTAGCCTACCTATTACTAAAATAAAGTGTCGAATGTCTGTTCTATTGGACATTTCCGAGATGGAGATGTTTTTTCCCCTGCTTCCAAGTACAATCAAATGCAGTAGTAGCCTGTTATTTGTCAGTTAATACAAATTTATATGATATTGCATTACAATGAAAGGGTTATGGACATGTATATTTAGTGAGCCAGTTCTGCCGTTTCTAAGGCAGTGGAGCAGGCCGAGCATGAGGAGTAATACAGACAATGTGTGGTAGCAGCATGGCACAGCAGTGTGTGAGTGCCACAGTCAGGCCTGGCCCACACTCACACACTGCAAATCCATTTCACAGATAGTATGTTGACAAGGCTTCTGATGACGTATACATCTGGGAAATGTAAACCTCAGAATTTTCCATTCCAGGAGGGCTATTTGTGTCATGGCAAGGAAAAGAATGTTCACTTTCTCTTTTCTCACTTAGTTTCAATGTATTTATCTTGACAAAGGCTGCAGTTAAATCACACAGTGTGTTGTTTCTTAGCGGGCAAGGCCTCTCCTTCCAGCAAAATCACCTAAACATGTCATCATATGGCCTGTGTGGCTTTCATCCTGCGTGATAATACACAATTCAAGCAATATAACAATGGCCATGGTGTAGTGAAGCAGCTAAAATCATATTTTATATTAAATTAGGTCAATAAAAACATTCATCATTATCCTAATCAGCGTCATAAAGGTAAGTTAGCCAGAATGGGATGATGTATACTTTTCCCCTAAGATCTTGACATATTTTATGTTTTATTTGTGGAAAAGAGTTTATTAATCTTTAGGAGAGGAGACAGACCACATTGTCGACTCAAACTGGTGGAAATTATGTATCAGTTGTTTTCCTAATAATGATCATTTAGCCTCTGAAACTTTGATTTCTTTCCAAAAAAAATAGATATTTAACAATTAAATTACAAAAACATACCACAAGATTAGATTACCAAAAAATGTGAAAGAGAGAGAGAGAGAGAAAGAGAGAGAGAGAGAGTTACCAATAATTACTGGAAAAAAAATTTGGGGGAAAAAGTAAAAAAAAAAATTACAAAAAAGGCATGCAATAAATAAATAAATAAATAACAGAAAATTACCATAGAATTAGTATAAAAATAACAGAAAATAATGTATTAGTATTAAAATTTAAAAACCATAAAATCACCACAAAAATAAAGACCTGATCTTAACAATTTAATTGTTAAGATCATAATCATAAGGAATTCTTTATTTGGATAAATACACACAAAAAACAAATGCAGGCTACTTTTGGTAGGTGAAGTGATTCTGTTGAAACAGCTCTTCAAGGACCAGTTTTTTGTTGTGGCAGCATTTTTAGAAAAAGCCTGGAAGAGAGGACAAAATAATCTATGTCCTCTTCAGTAATGTTTGAATTTGATTGCTTTCACTGTATCAATTCATGTATGTAATATATAAACAATATATTGTACTTTTGGGCTGGGCATCATAATGATGCAGGATAGTTGAATTAAAAAGAAAATCAGTTCAACCAAGGTAGTGGTACATGCAATATTATAGACTTGCAATGGAACAGTTTAATGTCTCATAATATCACTTTTGTCTCAGAGAACACTGACTACTTGAATATTTTCCTAAAATAAATATAATGAATATTGGTACCAAGTATTGACTATAGCTCATTTCAATCCAAAACTTATGAACATAGGTATAAGCCTCATATATAAAACTCATATCATACCACTTTCATTTTTTGTTTATCAGTGAACCTCAAGGTAATTTGCATGGTACATCTGATGTCCTTTTTACCTCAAGTCCTGCCATAATGTACATTAACAGAGGGGAAGCATCTCAGTATACTAAGTCATAACATATTATAGACTTATACCACCAGGTGTCACTGATACTTCATGCAGTATAATGTATCCTCTGACTGGGCTTGCAGTTTCAGCTCTACACAAACCATCGTGAAGAACACAAACCCCTCACTTTATAATCATTCAGTTCTGTGATAATGCTCAGGAACGAGCAGTCACAGAGATGCAGCGTCCACACACCATACCCTGGGAGCCTGTTGCTCATCTGGAGTCTCTGTGCCAGCTCTATCACCACAATTACATACAAACCAGGAAATTTCAATAATTGACCTCAGTGGGTGGTCCGAGTTTGGACTGGAAAATGATTGCATACAAAATTTCAGGGGGGAACTAAATAAACCACTAACATGAAAACCTGTAATAGTGCTTTTTAGAAAATAGCTTGATCCACTTATCTCCTACAGCTTTTTCCATTGGGTGTAGAGGTTGCAGTTTGGTTGGTCAAGTTAGTTTGCATTTATCACTTTTAGACAAGTCTTTTCCACATTGCAACCATCAATGTGTGTAGTCTGTGACAAAATCATCATCATCATCATCATAATGGCAAGTCTGCTATAATGATATGACATATGCTTTTGTCCTAAGACTCTGAAATTGTGTTGAGTATAATAAGGTGGTCTTACTTGATTTTTTGGATGGGTGACTGAATTTAAGTGAGATGACTTTGATAGAACAGGTTGTAAATATCTGCTGTTAAAGTTACCATTATCAGCAGTGAAAATAAATAGTAAGCATTAAACATCACATCCTGTGTCATCCACAAAACTCCCAAAACAAAAAGCAATAGATTTGGAAACTAGGATGCTGAATTTAGAGTATGGGTGGCTCTGGAAATACAGTGTGAAGTTTTTGAGGATCTCTCTCTCTCTCTCACTGCAAAAGTTTGATGTTTCTATAGATGCAGTGACTCTCCCCTCACAGGGAGGTCACTCTCTAGAACCAGCAGAAGGCCAGATAGCCTGCCCTCTGAGCAAAGACGATGTTTTGTCATCACCAGTTTCTTCAGCACTGAGAAGAGAGCTGGAAGAATCCTCTGGCTCATCATTTTCAGTCATTCTCAGCATGGTCTTAAAGGACCACCCCAGCAATTTTGCATGTTTAGCGTAACATCTACTTTTTCCAAAGCAGGCTTTCCATTCATTCCACTGCAATATGAAAATGAACTTTCAGGGACTTCAGACTTTCTTCACACCAGTATTCCTTCACCGTAATGAAGTCAACTACATTCGTTTTCCCTAAAAGCAGAAGCACTGTTGTGTTTAGATGACTGGAAACTGGGCGGAGCAAAACAATCCCATTTTTCATGGTGATCCAATGTTAAACAGAATATTCTGCAACGTGCTATGCAGTGGGAAACCACTTTGAACATCAAGCACATCAAACGCCTGAAATTCAGTACTGGTGAATGCCCAACTCCTTTGCACATGGAAAAGCCCCACAAACCCTGGATAAATCAATTCCTAAAACCCCTCTCTGGTTGTGATCAGTGATATGAATAAATACTGCAATACTACTGAGGAGTGGTTTACTTGGGTGGAGAGAGGGCCCCCATTTTAGGCATCACCTCATGTGAAGAATCTAAAAGCAAAATTCGGAGCTGACACCAGTCTTTCTTGTCATGTCAAGTGTGGGGAGCCATTTTTTTTAATTCTGAAAGAGATAATGGGCTCTGTACTAAATAAGTATTACCTACAATGAATTATATTTAATTGGATATTTTTTTATT
>OMLB01042979.1:0-23348 GCA_900302555.1 Myripristis jacobus
TTCGATAGATGTCTCAAGAGGTGTTTGGTTAATGCCAATTGTGGGAAGGATGTTATCAACTTTATCTCTAATAGCTAGAATCTTATCATTAAAAAAGTTCATAAAATCATTACTACTGAGAGTTGTCGGAATGCAAGGATCAGTAGAGTTATGACTCTTTGTTAGTCTAGCTAAGGTGCTAAAAAGAAACCTGGGATTATTTTTGTTTTCCTCTATCAGAGATGAGTAGTAGGCCGTTTTAGCGACGCGGAGGGCCTTTCTGTAATTTTTTGGCTATCTTGCCGGGATAAGCGAGATTCTTCCGTTTTGGAAGAGTGCCATAACCTTTCAAGTCTCTGTGAGGTTCGTTTCAGCTCACGAGTATGCGAGTTATACCATGGAGCTGACCTCTTTTGTTTTATAGTCTTCTTTTTGAGAGGAGCGACGGCGTCAAGTGTCGTTCGAAGTGACGCTGCAACACAACTATGATAACACAACTGTGATAACAACTATACCACAACAACTTCAAAATATTCAAGGGGAATAGATATTTATTTCCGAAAGCTTGTATTGGTTATACAATAATACACAGTGAATCGTGGGATCGACCGCGGCAAGATGGCTGCCGCCGTCGGACGTCAGTCTACTGGGATTCCACCGTAAGGCGTCCAGTCTATGTCTGTGGGCCCGACAACGCTCTTGGGGGCCCTCTGGTAGCCACAGGGGCCCTCGGCAGGCATTAAGTTTGCTTATGTGTGGGGCTGGCCCTGGTCACCATTGTTGTTCACCCTCTACACCTCTGACTTCTGCCTGGAATCAGGAACATGCCACCAACAGAAGTTCTCAGATTATTACAGGCAATGAGGAGGAGGAGGACAAGTAGGTGCCTGAAAGTTTGTGAACCCTTTAGAATTTGATATATTTCTGCATAAATATGACCTAAAACATGATCACATGATGATCATGATGATTTTCACACTAAGTCCTAAAATTGGAGGTGTCCCACCCGCACACAATATCTGCTTACTGACCAAGTCTGCTCTGACCAAGACAGTTTTGTTGGTGTGAACCATGCCTTGAACACAAGAACTCCCACAGGACCACAGAGGAAGCATCATAGGGAAGCACAAAGCTGGAAAAGATGACAAAAGCTTAAGACAAAATAGTCGAAATCAAAATATAACCTAAAATGTGATCAAAATATGATCATATTTTAGTCATATTTATGCAGAAATAGAGAAAATTCTAAAGGGTTCACTAACTTTCGGGCAGCACTGCACATAAAATGCTTTAAACATACTGACACTGCACATGTACACTCACCTAAAGGATTATTAGGAACACCATACTCATACCGTGTTTCTCTTCTATCAGCTTGAATCAGTCGGCCCATTCTCCTCTCACCTCTAGCATCAACAAGGCATTTTCACCCACAGGACTGCCACATACTGGATGTTTTTCCTTTTTCAGACCATTCTTTGTAAACCCTTTACAAAGAGAGAGAGAGAGAGAGAGAGAGAGAAGCTCCACACATCTGCTTCTTTAAGCACTTTCTGTTCACATGGATTACCTGACCGATCATAAATGCCCCAAAACAATAGCCATTGACCATGAGCACCAAATTATTGTGTAGGCCTAAATAGACAAAGGATTATACAGGTTAGCGTCTCACCTAGCTGCTGCTGGATGAACACTACTTTTTTGGGTAACAATGTCAACTGGCAGTAACTACTACAGTGCCCATAAGCCTTATAAGCGGTCGGCACGAGGCCGTTTTAAACAAGAAGCCCCCTCGCGTAAAAATAATTCATTGATGCGAAAAGGGAAGTTCCCTGACCGGGAATCGAACCCGGGCCGCGGCGGTGAGAGCGCCGAATCCTAACCACTAGACCACCAGGGACACATACATGATAGTGATATCAAATTTAATTTGTTTGATACAATAGGGATACATATTTCCATATAATACATCTGTATGACTACAAAATGGTCAGTGTTGTAGATTCAGTCCTTAATGTACCTGCCGTGGAAACAGTGGAAAAGACAGATGTTGCTGACTGCTTCATGTTACCACGCTCAATACGCAGTCAAGGCAAGATGGTGTAACGTTAATTTCACATGACACGAGAGGGCGTAGTGGAAGGAAGCTGCATTTTGACGTTAGCTAGCTGCCTGAGGATGCACGCAAGGTATGTTGGCTGTTTTCCTTGTCCCTATCTAGACTTTAGCATTTAAACGAATGCCAATCTGCATCATCGTTTACTTCATGTTAACGCCGAGGCTCCATTGCAAGAAACCAAAACACGTTTTTTTCAAGCAACAGGGATGGCGGTTGGATGATATTAAAGTATTCACACCATCACCAGGTTGCTATTGTCTTGTTGTAAACAAAGTAAGCTAGCGCTGCTAGCTAGCACCAACTGTCAGTCAGCTGGAGGACTGGACCCTGTACCTACTGCGTGTGTTTGCTCGACCTCGCAGCAGAAACAGAAGAGATGTTTGTAACACAATTTATCTTGTGGTGGACCAACAGTCGCACCGCAGGCAGAGACTGAACGCCGCGCCGTGCTCTAAAAAAGATTCAAAGATTTCCATTGATCAAAACGCTGCAAACTTACGAATGTAGGTGGGGCAACGTTGCTTTATTTTAGCCTTGTAGCACAACGGTTAGCCTAGCCATCGATCTGCTAACGCTCATTGTCGATAGTAATGTTGAGAAGCAGGGCGGTTTAAATTATCTATACTTTACTTGAGGTGAGGAAATTGCTTATCATTATTATTATTATTATTATTATTATTATTGGTGGTGGTGGTGTTACAATTATAATTATTGTTACAAATCCCATGTCCTGTGGTCCATTGCCTCTGTATATTAATGTGATAGTGAGGTAGTTTAGCCATGACTGTTGAATGTTTACATCCCATTATGTCTTCTGTACTGATGTAGTGTTTTTCTCTATGTCGCAAAGTGGGGCATTTTCTCTTTGTTTCTCGGCCTCAACCAGCTGAGTGGCTTCACATGCTTATCTAGGATGCTTTCATCGCCCACCACTTAAGCTGATGACCAATGGCTTTATCAATTACTGCGCTCTCATGGTCTAACAGTGGTGTGTGGCGCCCCGGTAGCCTGCTAATCCCCTGCCTCTCTCCTCCTCCTGCAGGATAAGAAACAAGTGTGAGAGCACAGTGTGAAAGGAGAGTTGACCTTCTCAAAGTGTTGTCTGCTGGCTTGGACACACGGAGGGAGTGTGTGTGTGTGTCTATGTATGTGTTTATGTGTGTGCGTTTGTGTGCTTGATTGCATGCAGCTTTAGAACCCTGGCCTGATGGAAAAGAGAGAGAGGAAGCCGGGGTACTTTGCCAGGTAAGTGTGTGAATGTGCAGTGATTCTATTTCAATTGAATTCTTTGTCAGCTCCTTTCCATCATTCACTTTCGATATTTTGCACATGCAGCAGAGCTGATTTTTATTTTAACATGAATAGCTCTCATTTTGTTCTTTCCAGCATCTTTAATCTACAGTATGTGTAATGTGTATGACAAGATACTTTCAAGTGAGCACAGCACGTTTAGGTTTTTTTTTCTCTTTCTCTGTCTTGAATGCCAATGCTGAAATGTGCCTTTAACGACATAAGTGAGTGGGTTATATGTTTGTTTGTTTTGTTTTTTTTCTTCCATTTTTCATCATTTTGTCAAGTCATCATATGATTATTTCTAAGATAAAGTGGTGTCAGCTGGACTGACGTGGCTCTTCCATTGTGATGCATAGTCATTCTGTGCTGTGAAGTTCTCTCACCAAGGTGCGTTTAGTAATTATTCAATCCCTCCTCCTGTTAAGGTGCATTTAGTGATTATTCATTCCATCCATTTGGAACTCTGGTCTTAAGCCATTTGTCTCTTCGGCTAGACTACCCACAAGGCACAGATACAGTGGGAGTCGTGCATCAAAGGTCTCACACACACACACACACACACACACACACACACACACACACACACACACTGATCAGCTGGGACGGTGTCCACTTTCAATTTGGATTTTGGCATCAAAGTGAAACATGATAGTGGAATGGTGTGGAAAGAGACTTGTTTTAGCAACAGATTATGCACTAACAAGAAATTAGTAGGTGATGAATAAAGAAAAGCATCACCACTCTCTTTGTCTTCCCTATCTCTCTCTCTTTTTCACATCCATACACACCAAAATTTGACAGAATTTCAAACTATCCACTGCTCAGTCTCAAGCGTAAGATTGACATAGGTCTTTAAACAGTCCACGATTTTAGCGCCATTTTGTTCTATTACTTTTCTATAGCTGATGGACATTTTTCTATAGCTGTTAGCAGGTACAGCTGGCCATTTTCGAGTGCTGTGGGAGTAATGAAAATAGGTAAACATGAGTTAGTACTACTGTCAAAAGCCCTCCATAACAATTTAGGATATTAGTTTTGTTCAGTTTAATACATCCAATCCCTGCCTGGTCTGCCTTACATAAACAGCCCATAATAGTATTAAACACATGGCACATGGACATAAACTGTGCGATTTTGGCACCCAAGTGAAAATCAAATCCCACAACCTAGATAGCTAACTGATTCAGTTAAATGTCTCTTGCCAGACAAATCAGATGAAATATGGATAAGCATGAGCCTCGTGGTGAGTGTGATGATTACATCAAAGCTGCTGAAAATGGACTTGTGATGGATTTTGCAAGATAATGCAGTCTAGCCTAATGGGTTTTATTTTTATTATTATTTTTTCCTATCTTTCAGTTTTCCTCTTTAGACTGCACCAATGCTCTAACACAAACCTGCAGCTTATCTTGTCATTTAATCATTTGTAAGGCATGTTATTATGAAGCCTTTTCTTTTCAAGAAAAAGCTTTGTAATGATATTAACCTGATCATAGTGCAAACTGTAAATTAGATTTCAATGAGATGGTTTGGGACTATGTGGATCCAGCAAGCAGAGCTGCAAAGATGACCGGAAGAAAAGCTGTGGAAAGTTAGAAGATGATTACATGAGGCACATGTAATCCTCTGCTTAAGATCAATAGCCATAATTTGCCTTTATGGAAGGAGAGAGTGGGAACATGTAAGGAAAGAAAACAAGCCTTATCTCTTCGCCAGCATAGCCACTGCTATAATATCTAGATCTCCCACCACTTCCACCATATGTTCATTTGTTTCCATACATATTGCAAAGGTCATTCTGGAGCACAGAGCACAATGACTGCCACCAAATGCCATTTCAAAATTATCCAGAGGGCTCTAGTAATGGCCCGCTGGTTGTATGTTTTCTATAGCACCTACTCCCAGATATTCTTAGTGCTTGCAGAAGCACTAATGCACCAAGTTCTGTAAGAAGAAGAGGAGGAGGAGGTTGCTTTGAGGATGTACACATATTGTTTCTCACTTGTTTCCACTTATTTTTGGTGTTCTCTGTGACTGGGGGCTTGGAATGGGCTAGATTTGCTAGGAAGTTACCTTTGGAGTGGGAAGAGAAAAAGGGGGAAAAAGAGAAATGCAGAGGAAGAGATTAGGTGAAGAATTTCTTGCTTTTCACACAGAAATATCCTAGAGTGAACCAGACATGTTGTTTGGAATGTGATGCAGATTCCTGAGTTCTCTGCCAGATGTGGCCTGCATCAGTTAAAGTGGGAGAGTGACCTGAGGCTATGGGAAAGGCCTGAGCCATGTCTGTCTGCAGTCTTATCGACCCACTGTAGCCGTTCCATTAAGGCGCTTGCACACTTAAGACATTTCTCTCCTATTTTTCCCTTTTTTTCCTCCCTTGCCCAAGGCTGTCCAGATGACACTATCTCTGTCATTCTAAGCACATGATAAATCAGCTTGGTCTTCTCTTCTGACCATTTTCTACCTACATATCCACACGTAAGCCGAGGTTTCAGTGGGTTTCATAGACTTAAGTGCACTAAGAACATGTAGATCCACTGCACTGTTCCACTTTGGCTCAGCTTGCTGCAGTGCCCTCCCATTAATGAACCCTGACAGGGTCTGGAAGCACCATTACGTCATCCCCTTACCCATCAGTGATTAATTGGTGGAAAAGGACACAATAAGGTACAAATACAAATGACGCAGCAAAGTAAAGAGAGAAGTTTGTTTACATGAATTTAATTTTCTCACCGAAGGCAAACTTAGATGATTTATTGTTGTGAGAGCACTTGCTAGCCTTACTATCAGCCTTGATTAAAGATTTTCTAGGTAGGGTCAGGGTGAGATCACTCCATAAATTCAAGAACAATCCTGAAAAGTGTTGCAGCAGTCCAGGAGAAATTCAGTACAAAATTCAGAAAAGTTGTATGTATTGATCCTCACTCTGAGATGTCCAAGGAAAAGTCAATAACAAAACTTATGGTCATCCACAGTCCTGTGTTGTGTGCACTGGGTAAAGTAAACAAATCCTTGTCCTTTTGCATTCCGTCAGGCTGAAGAGGCGGAGACAGCTCAAGCAGAGCCAATCAGAGAAGAGTGTGAATGAGCAGAAACCAGCTAATTCGCCTTTGAAGTCATCCATCATCTCCTGTCCAGACATCCCAAATGCTACTGACACCAAGGACAAGAACGGAAAGGCAGACCCACAGGGAATAACAGCAAAGCTGTCTGCAGGCTGTGGTAATGTTTGCATCCTAAACTTAACATCATCCATACAGAGCAAGATTTTGCTTATGTAAATTTGTAGTCCTATCCAGTCACCTCAGGATCAGAGGTTCCTGGAAATGGAAAGTAAACATTTAGGACACATGCATCTATTGTAATTTTACACTGAAGCTTTAAAATATTAGATATCCCTAATAAGATAATTGACAACTCAAGTGTCTTTAGTTGGATAGATCAAAATGGAAATTGCAACAATAACAAATGACAAATGTACAATTTTAGTTTGTTTTGTTCTTGAGTTCAGTATGTCTTTAGAGTTAACTGGCACCTTAGATCATAGGGTAATCAAAGTAAATGATGGACTAACACAAGGGCTATCAGTTTTTATGCACTTGGGGTTAAATGGTCACAGTGGTTTTAAACAGGAAGTTACATAACATGACTCTGTACTGCTTTTTGTAAGGGATGCTGAATTCCCAGTTTTGCAAGAAAATTAGCCAAATTGATAGATGGATAGATATGAGACCCTCAATCCATAAATGTGTATATGTGTATAGCAGTGAGCAGGACTCCTCATGCACAGCCAATATTTGCAATCAGGTGCTGGTCAGTCACAGGAACATCTTATTGAAGACAAAAATTAACCACCACACACTGAAATGACCTCACTGTAACTTACTCTAACTGTTCGCTCACCGTAAAGTTACAGTAAAGTCATTTCAGAGTGTGGTATATATATGTGTGTGTGTGTGTCTTAGCAATACCTTCTGAATTCACCCTTTAAAACCTGAACAAGGTCATGTGATTTCTCTCAAAAACATGGGGAAAAAAGCAAAATAGTAAAAAAGAATTAACAAGACATATATAAAAAAACAAAAAAAACAAACAAACCCGGGCCACGACAAAGATGACAACAGCAACAATAATTATTATTATTATTTGCAAAACAAATACGAGAAATTGAGACCAAAAAAAGGACAAGAAATATATAATTACAGTTATTAAGATTATCTATTTAAATATCATATCAGGTCAGATGTTTTCTGTTTAAATACTTGTGAATTATAGTGAAATTAAACTATTCCTCATTCTGCTTAGTACCCCCTGGAAGACCTTCAAAGACCCCTGGGAATCCCCAGAGCCCACTTTGAAACCGATCTAAGCAGCTTAGAATGATACGAAGTTTAAAGCGATATTGTTGCCTTAGGCTGCTCAGTCCTGCATATTGTCTTCAGTTGAGTTCATAGCATAGACTCTTCATCACTCATGTAGTCACCAGCTCCATATTGACAGTGTTAATGGACCACTGTCTGTTACCAGTGCATTGGGGCAGCCAGCTGTGTAAACTCTGCTGGATGTGTTACATTAAGACCACACCATTGTTCCCGGTAGACCATCAAATCAAACATGCAGTGGTGCGGGGTAATAATGGCGCTCTAAATACAGACCTGCACTGTTGTCTTTCCATAATACGTATGTTGCATAACAGCCAGACAAACAAAAATGTCACCCACTAGCTTCTATGTTCTTTGTGCTATCATTTTGAGATAGTGTTACAGCCCTTAGCCTTGCCGTGCTGCACAGACAGGAAAAGAATACTGCTGGAAGCCTGGCTTTCATGTGATAAAATAAGCCGTCACAGCTCAGTACTAAGCCAGAGAGTTACTGTACTCAGTCAAGCAGACAGGTCTTTGTCAAAGAGAGCGAAGACCCAGCTGGAGTCTGGCAGGCTGATGCTTAGTCATGCCCTCTGTTTCCATGGCAGAGGCAACATTGTAATGAGGCAGTAAGGGAGTGGTGCACTAATAACCTCCCTGTTCTTGGCAAGACACAAATGCTGACTATGGGCTCTTAACTACTACAACGGTTGTGTGTATTTATGATAACTGTTTCAGCATGCCTAGGCTAGTGATTTAAGCCCAGATAATGATAGGGCCTTCATTTCTGCTGGTAGTGAATCAAAATGTAACCAACTACAGGACATTTAACTTGTGTGACCCTCTGTGTTGAGTATTAGATGTACTATTCTGCTCTGGTGTGAAGTAACAAAGTATTTCTACTTTGTTACTGCAAGCTACCTTAAGCAATATTTTGCACTCTCTTGAATGTCATCACTGTGGGTCTTCTTTCGGATGTATCCATCAGACAGTTTACACCCAGCCTGTTATTTCCTGGTTTGAGCTTTCTACATTTCTGTGTTGGTCCAAAAAAAGCTCCTCTTTATTTTTTGTTTTTTTTTTAATTCAGCACAATTTACTTGTACTTTTGAAGATTTAAGTTCAGTTAATGGTAGCTACTGTAGGACTTTTACTGAAGAAGTATTGTAATGGGTGAGTTTCACTTTTACTGAAGTAGTTCTCAAACAAGATACCTTTACTTTAACTTAAGTATGAATTTTGATTACTTTTCACACCCCTTCTCCTTCCCAAGATCACTGTGTTCTGATTTTTTTGTTTTGTTTTTGGCATTATTAAAAATGCATTTCAACTGGGTAGCAACTCTAACAAAATCCTGCATTGATGTGTTGATACATATATAGCAGTAATGTAGAATTGGCCTTGTGTGTAAATGTGTGAGTAGCTTTGAGTATAGAGAGAACAGAATCTCCTTTTCGTCCCCATAGAGTGTAACATAAGTATTTTATGGACTGTCTTTGTGCATGAAATCACTTTTGTTCTTATGCACTGTTTGTTACTTGGCTTTTCTCTGGAAACTTCTCATTATGCTGAGACTGCAAATGCTCTCTCTATGTCTCACTCTCTCTCTCTCTCTCTGTTTCTCTCTCCCTCTCTCTCTCTCTCTTGCTCACTCTCAGATGATGGCTGCAAAAGTAATGGTCAAGCAAATAGGGAGAAGAGGAGGCCCCCTGGGACGGTGGAGTTCATAGTGAGTAATGCCACAGCCTGTAACTCCCACACCGGCTGCTGACTCACCTGCAGAAAAGTTATGCATGAGGGATCAAATCAGTGCATCATACGCCATTTTTTCCCTTAATGTAAAAAGGACTGGGGGTCAGAGTCATTAATGTGTTCTATGGTTTTCTTCAATAAGTAAAAGATTTAAACATTGGTTACTGTTATTTGTAAGTCTGTCAGAGTAAGTGTAAAATTTGCTAGGTTATTTTTAGTAGATATGATATAGGCCTTCTTGGGCCTACACCAGTTGAAGCTAAAAATAAACACTGTTTTATTTTTATGAGGTGTAGGGAAAGCTTTGAAGACTTTGAACTATAGCCTGATGTGTTTAAATGTATGAAATCAGAGGCTTTTCACTGGAGGAATTGTGAAACAGGCGAAGGATATTCTTAAAGGTACAGTAATCAAGATTTGCTTTGAGATCCTTCATTTCAAGAATACATTTAATTGTACACTTTTTCATAGGAAGTGACACAATGAGTAAAAAAAACAAACATAAAAACTGTTTTTGACTGTCATTTTTAAGACTAAATGTAAAAAAAACAATTTTGTGAATTGAGACTGATCTCTTGTCACAGGTTGGACCCAATGATTCCCTCAACAGCATTGCACTTAAATTTAACATCACCCCAAACAAACTGGTCCAGCTGAACAAGCTCTTCTCTCGCAGTGTCTACCCTGGTCAGGTGAGGTCCGGTCACCGCCACGCGCCACAGTTTGACTCTCTTAGTCCGCTGGCGACTTAACAGGTGAACATGCATGTCCTTCACCCTCACAGAAGCTGTTTGTGCCTGATGTCAGCCAGTCAGAACTAGACTCAGACACTCAAAGGTCCTCTGATCCTGCCTTCACAAATGGCCTGTCTCAGGAAGCATGCCACGTAAGTAACAAAAGTGTCATCATGTTGCATCTGTGGTGCATTATCATCAACAGTAGCCTGCTACCAGGAATACACAATATGTGTCTGTTTCTTCTTTTTATTTTTAGCTGTGGTGGTTGATAGGAATAATTTTGCTTTTTGCCTTTGTTTTGAAGTAAGTCAGAGTGCTGTCCTGATTTTTGTTCTATTAAAGTTGGAGCATTAAAAATGTTTTGGGAGTAATGGGATAAATTATGGACTACATTACATCAGGGCCTAATATTACTACCCATTAAACCCTGGCCAAAAGGAGTTTTTGGTGGATAAATTAAGGTCACATCATACCAGCTGGTAGTTATTGAGATAATAAAATTTGATTATATACTGTACGGTTTTTGAAACTTTGTCTCTACTGGCCTTAACATTTACTCTGACTGTGAATCACTTCAAAATAAACCAAAATACTGGTTTTCCTCTATCTTCAGCCGTGCTTCAGAATGCTCTTGTAATTTCACTGCATTTATCCTCCACAATTAACTATAAATTTCATCCATTGTAAAATAATGAGCAAGCTTTAAAACCCAGCACATACTTCTGTATACAAAATGCTATTATCAAATGTGAGTGACATATTTCTGCATACTTCTGTAGATTAAAAGCCAGAGGTAGGTGAGACCACAGAAACGGAATGAGTCAAATTGGATTCTACAGTCACTAATGGGCCACCTTTGTGGAACAGATTGAATACCTTTTATTGACATTTTCACTGCGACCAAAAAAAAAAAAACATTGTTAAAAAAAACATTGGTCATAGAATATATCTATATATATTTGTGCAAATGCACAAACAGTTTGATTTTTTTCCACAAGATGCCGTACCGGCTCAGTCTGCTGACACAAGCCTGTTACCTGTGAGATCCTGATAGTTAACCAGAAGTGCTACAGACACACCGGTATGCCAATTGTTTTCCAAGGATGGTGAAATCATTTGAGTCATTTTGGCTTATTCATTAAGGTTAGGTTAGGGTTTGACAAAAATTGATTATGGCTAAGATAAGGAAAAGGCTGTAGAGAATGAATGTAAGTCAGTTAGATCATAACTTTACCATCATAGGGGAAAAAACATCACCAGCATTATCTACTACCACTAATCCTAATCAGCTGTGGTATTTTTGACACAAAAAATGATAAACAGATAAAAAGGTTTTCCTGTTGCCCTGGCAAGGGGAACCTCATGGAAATACTCTTTACTTGTCGAGAAGTAATGCCCTTGCCAATTCTACCCAATTCTTTTTTCATGGGTGAGACAAAAAAACTTCAGAACTCCGCATTACTTGAAGAGGATCAAACTTGTATCAAACTTGTTGCACCAGAGCTGATCATCTCTGACTGACTACATATCAAACACTGCCGAGTAAAGAAACAGTGATTAGCAGCACCATTCAACTCAAAGCAAGGTGCGGTAAAGATGGGCATAATGAGCAGGGCTCTGGTGTGGCCGTGTGATGTCCCACAGGACAGTGCTGTGAACAGCAGCTCAGCCAAGGCCTTACGGCGAGAGTTATCTCCAGCCTCTGAGGATGAGAGCCCAGCCACGGTTAAGTTCATCAAGATGAGCTGCAAATACTTCACGGACGGCATGGTGAGAGGCCACAGAATCTCTTCTTTTTAATATATCTGGCAGTGTCAGGGAAGCCCACTTCATTTACAGCTTGTTATTTGGGTAATTTGTCATTTGCATTTATCATCCTTGCAGGTTTTTCACTATCCCAGACTTAGAAGTCTCTCCATATGTTACTTTAACCTTGCAGGGCGTGGTGGGAGGGGTGATGATTGTGACACCCAACAACATCATGTTTGACCCCCACAAGTCAGACCCCCTGGTGATAGAGCACGGCTGTGAGGAGTATGGCCTGATCTGCCCCATGGAGGAGGTGATCTCGGTGGCTCTCTACGACGACGTGTCACGCATGAAGCTCAAGGACGCCTTGCCGTCGTAAGGCAGCTTAGCCCTCTCGCCTTACTCCTCATTTGGACTCTCTCGACTGTTCTTCCAGTTCTGAGCTCTTAAATGTCTCTCCTTTCTTGTTCTTCCTTTCAGTTTCTCTCGCTCTCTGTGTTTGATCAGATAACTATTAATTGCCTCTGCCAAAGACCTTCCAACTTCTAGCACTTTTCCCATTTGCCCTTATATCATCTCTCTAACTTTCTGTTTTTTATGAAGCTCCATTCATTCTACTGGATTTTGTTGATTTTGTTGACAGCTCTTAAGTGGCAACCCCCTTCAGAATTTTATTTAAAGTTTTTTCTTTTCCATTTCAAGTTGTTGATTTGTACTCCACCATTGCCATTTTAGATTAATTTCCTATTTTGACTCATATATTATTTTGTCTTTTAAGTTGCACCTCTTTATGCTCATGTATTATTTATGTTCAACATTTGTTTTTCTTTTTTCCTTTTTTTTTGTTTTGTTTTGTTTTTTTAATTTTCCCCCATTTACATTTGTGTTGCGGTATGTGTGGTGCCCCGTGACCCCACAGAGACCTACCCCAGGATCTGTGTCCTGTGTACAGGCCTGGAGAGTGGGAGCAGCTGCCCTCCGAGCGGGACCTCAACCCCTTCAGCCGCTATGAAGCACTGGATCCCAAGCGGCCTATCATCTTGGATGACATTGACTCTACCCTCTCAGAAACTGGTAAGATATCATCTGACTTGCCATGTTTTTTGAATCATGCTCTATCAAGTATATGGTCCCAGGTGATCCATGTTTCAACCTAGGTGGTGGGGCTGAGCATTATATCAATATTATAGTGATGTGAAGCTAGATATTTTCTGGAATTTTGGATATCATACTATCGGGAATGGCATAAATATTGTCTTTTCCTGGTTTTAAAGGCTGTCTTACGGTAAAGGGATGCTATTTTCTGAACTTATTAGACTGTTGTAGCTGTTTCAATATCATAGCCATATTACCAACAACTGCTTGTCAGAAATCTCTTGTGTTTAGATAGCTTGTGGAAGTGCAAATTGTCATTCCTTCAATATTGGTCAAAGATATAGTGACTTCTGATTTTGTTCATATCGCCCAGCCATACTAAAAAACAGCTACCAGCCAAATTTTGGTAAAGTTTTTATGTGTGATAATTTTTCTAGCCTAGTAGCTACTACCAAAAAGATTTTTGGCACCTTTTATGTCCAGTAAATGAATGAATGTGGCTGGTGAATGTTCAGATCTGTTCATTGACCTGTCAAACAAAATTTGGTTTATCAGCCTGTCATTGCCATTCAAAAGTAAGTTTCACTTTGGAAGAGGTTAGAGTACGGTTTTCATTTACGGCATACTGCATATCACTTTCACCTCAAGTTACTGGCATTTGAATGCATACTCATCTTGTTGAACTTGCAAATTATAGCGCGGTTTATTTTGAAAATGGCAGGGAGTGCAGAGGGCGAACAGACAGAGAAGTCTCCTTCAGATGAAGGCTTCACAGAGCTTGAGCCAACCGTCAACGGGAGCACAGAGGAGCCACATGGGAATTTATCCAAACTCTACAGCACTGTCAGTGGGGACCAGCAGGAACTCATAGGACCAACTTACCCGGACCCGGTAGACTTGCAGGATGAGTCCCATTCCCATAAAATGCCGACACTCTTTCAAACAAAAGGGAAGTTGGATGATGAGGAGGATGAGGGTGTGGCTCAGAACAGTTCGGTTGAGGATGGAGAGTCACTACAATCTTCATCAGAGACTGACAAACAGGGTGACATGCACGGGAAACCTATAAGCCAAGAGGTCACTGAAACCAAAGATATGAAATCTAAAGGGACTGAAGAAGTGATAAATGTGCACAACGACATAAGCACTGCAGTGGACCAAAGCAGAGGTTTAAGTCTGAAGGACGCTGCAGAGACTCATGGGAAATGTAGTTTTCAGGGACCATGCCAAGCAGTGGATCTTCAGAAAGACCCAAGAGAAGAGGGTGGGCTGAGCGAGGAGGAGAGGAGAAAGAAGAGCTACGAGGCAGAAGTGAAGTCTTGGCTGCTGGAGAGGATGCAGGCTCCAATAGAAGGTAAGATTCTATACAGTGCATTCAGGAAGTACTCAGACCCCCTACACTTTTTCACTTTTGTTATGTTGCATCCTGATGCTACAATTGTTTAAGTTCATTTTTCTCTCATTAATCTACACTCAGTACCCTTTAATGACAAACAGAATGTAGAAATTTTTGCAAATTTATTAAAATGAGTCTCTGCAGCATCTTGTACCCTATGTGTACTCATTAGGGACAGATAGATACAGCACAAACAAAAAAGCAGTACAGACTGTACCTTAACTTTTTTTATGTTAGATAAACTGTTCCTTTAATTAGAAATTAATGTTCAAGGAGTATAGTACAGTCAGTTATCAGATATTTTCGGTGCTGAAAGACAGATGTAAAACTGTTTTCATTCCCCATTCTGTACAGACATGCTTTTTTCCTCGGAGGAGAAGAGTAAAAACCCGCCCATGTTCCTATGCTTTAAAGTGGGAAAGCCAATGAGGAAGTCCTTTGCCACGGGGATGACCTCTAGCCCCGCCCACTCGTACGGGGCCCGGGGAAAGCAGCCAGAGTACTGGTTTGCTGTGCCACAGGAAAGGTGAGATGACAACTACTACATAGATTGAGTGCTTTCTGTAGCTCTGATGATGGTGGTTGCACTGAAAACATTTTCAAGAATCTGGGGTTTTATGGAGCTAAATTGCTGCCAAAAGCTAACAAACAAACATAACATGTTTTACAAATGTCCTAAGATTCCTTTTTTTCTGGAGCATGATGTATTAGAAATATGTTGTGTATTTGTTTGATAGGTACATTTTGTATTTGCAAAATAAAATACATTATTTGTTAATGGTATTTTGTATTTGCTAATCACACTACGTTTGTTAGTGAATCATAGGGCATTTGTAAAACATGTTATGTTTGTTTGTTAGCTTTTGGCAGTGATTTATCTCCACAGGCTTGTAGTCTTGAAGGTCCATTCATGTGGGTCAGTGATGTATATTTCACCTGCACAATATGTTTGTGTGTTCCAGGGTAGACCATCTGTATGCATTTTTCGTCCAGTGGTCTCCTGATGTGTACGGGAAGGAGGCACGGGAGCAGGGCTTCGTGGTGGTAGAGAAGGATGAGCTGGATATGATCGATAACTTCTTCAGCGATCCTGCATCTTGCAGCTGGGAGGTGAGCTCATTAGTATCTGGCAGTCTGTCCACATCCACATATCATGTCAATACTAAAATGTGGAAAACCAAACCAGCAGCATAGTACTCCTCAGTAATAGTACTCCACACAATGCGCCAGGAATCAGGCCTGGATTTTAGGCGGTATTGTCCTTTCACAGGCTTGTTGGCTCCTCTTTGTGTAAATGAGCCGCCTTCTTCACCGTTGTCTTTGCAGTGTTCTGGTTTTGTGTTAGCTGCTTGATAGAACATCATCAACACGCCCACTCTCTGGCTGTGCCTGCTCCGGACAGTTTCCTGCTCTATTCACACATGGGCTCAAGTGCTAGGTAGCCAGGAGGATGAAGTGCAGAACAACTGAGGCAGACATTTCACACATGCAGCTCCAGCACACCTGTATGTTTAAATACTTGAAACACGTTGTTATGCTTACAGGACTGTAAATCATAACTAGAGCACATAATTATGCCATTGTATTTGTTGTTACAAGTCATTTCATATAGTTCTTCCAATTTGATATTAGTATTTCTTGGGCTGATTTGTTTTCTAGTTGGAGGCTACAGGCAAATGTTCTCCTCCTTATGTGGCCTTTATATTTAAATACTTGAAATTCAAAGTTTGTCACAGTATTGAATCAGGTGTTGAGAATTGTGGATTTTCACTGATTGATTTTGCTTACCAATAGTTTGGTATCGTACCACCCATACGTTTTTTTTTTTGTTTGTTTGGTTTAAATGGGCTTCAATGATGACTAGATACATGATTTGTGACGACAGTGAGGCCATTGTGTCTCATATTGATTACACTGTCAGCGATCTGTTTATGTTATGTTTCTTTCCCCCAGATAATCACTATTGATGAGGCTAAGCGCAGGCAGAGTTTCGGCAGCTGTGATGGAGACCTGTCCATGGATGCGCTGCCCATCCTCAGTGACACCAGTGATCTACTGCAGGACACACACATTGAGAAGGTAAACACTCTAGACGCTTACATGCAGCCTGACCCTAAGCACATACTCACCTCCAGATGAGAAAATAATTCAGAGTTAAGGAAGAGAAAGTCCACACGTAGTATACACAGCCTAGTCCTCTTGTCCTCTGGTGTGATAATGTGTCTGCCCTGCAGCTTGCCTGCCGCTTGCCGGCCCGTGTGCAGGGCTACCCCTGGAGGCTGGCCTACAGCACTGTGAAACACGGGACCAGCCTCAAGACTCTGTACAGGAACCTGGCAGAAGTGGACAGCCCGGTGCTGTTGGTCATCAAAGACATGGACAGCCAGGTATGCACAATGGAAAAAGGACTTCAACTGATGCCAATGATTCTTAAATAACTATGAAATTATTTTAAAATGAACCAGTAGAAGGCATTTGCAGTGTTGTCACATGTGCCGAATGTAGCTGAAATAAATGATCTGCATTGCTGCCAAATATGCAATATATCCATTACATTTAGTACGTTTCTTGTTTTAGCAGTGGAACAAACTAACTCATAATTGATGAAAACCATGACTGTATTCATTCCTACATAGACAATGCAGCTGGTTCAGACATTTAAAATGTAGTATTAAAATGTAAGTTAGCTGGATAGAACACAATGTAAAGCCCTCATCTTCTCTCCAACACAGCTGAATTCACCACAGAGTCTGTTTTGAAAGCAAAACATGTCTGTTTGTACATTTTAATGTGACAGACGTAAAAGGAGACCTTGGAATTCGGACTCCAAAACTTGTTGTCCCTGGATGACATTTAGGCAGTGGTTCTCAAAATCCTACAGTTGTGCTGCTTTGTTCTCTGATCCGCTGAAATGTGTATTTAACATGGTAAAGGGTGTAATTATCAGCACTGTAAACACATGTCCAGTGTTCCTGTGCTTGTAGGTCATTAAAAATCATTGCCAGAGAAACACTTAAAGCAGAATTGAACTTTGGTAGAGTGCGAGTCCACATGGTGGTGAAATATCCTCATTAGTTGCTCTGTGCTCCCCTGGGCTGCTAACCCACAATACTGTAATCCTATCTCTCCATTCATTTCCATAATGAAAACAGCCCCCCAAAAAAACTTTTCTGGCATTTTTTTATTTGATAGATACAGTAGAGAGGAACAAGAAAGGCAGGGGAGAGAAGGGATGACATGCAGCAAATGGCTGGAGGTCAGATTCAAACCCAGGCCATTGTGGTAAGGACTCAGCCTTGATAGGTGGTATGCACTCTACCAGGCAAGCTACTGGAGCACCCCCAGAAAACACTTTTAGGGCATTAAGAAACACAAACAAAGTGGGTTATGCCAACATAAAAAAAACAAGTTCTGGTACCCATTTTTTGTGTAATTACAATCACCTGTTAAAGTCCGACCAGGTTGTTCCTTCCTGACACAAGGTTACTATGTGGAATTTTCCTGCACACACCTCCCGCTGGATCTACTTTCCGTTTCAAATAGAAAAATAACATAGAAAGAGCCATTTAATTTCCCCTCAAAATGGGTACCAGGACTTCTGTGGGTTTTTTTTACTTTATTGTTTGTTTCAGTCCAAAGACATGCTAGCCAGATGAATTGGACATACTAAATGCCCCTAGGGGTGAATGTGTGTGTGAAAGTGCTTATTTGTCTGTCTGCCCTGTGCCGGACCGGCGACCTGTCCAGGGTGTTCCCCTGCCTCCCGCCCAGTGAGGGCTGGGATAGGCTGCAGCACTCCCTGCAACCCTTACACAGATAAGTAGTTCGGAATATAAATGAATGAATGAGTAATCCGCTTTGTTTGAGTTTATGTTCTTAAGTGTTACTTTGAGATCTGTTTTGCCACACTATGGAAGTTGAGACATAAATACAGTACTCTGAATTGGCAGCCGAGGGGAGCACAGAGAAACTAATGAGAATATTTCACCACCATGTGGACTCAAGTCACACCCAGGGAGCTATACAACCCAACACTCTACCAAAGTTTAGTTTTGCTCCAAGGTTTTGAGTCTTTAACTTGTTCTGGTAACTGGTCATTGAATTGCGAACAGTCATGCACACACCTGCTTATGACTGCCGGTTCCAAGTTAATGGCTTTTCATCTTGAATTGAATCTCACTTGTATTTCAGGTGTTTGGGGCCTTCTCCACTCATCCCTTCAAAGTGAGCGAACACTGCTACGGCACAGGAGAAACATTCCTTTACAGCTTCTGTCCTGAGATCAAGGTTTGTCCTCAGTTCCTGTTAGAATTCAAGTTTGGATATCTAGCTGATACTGGTCCAGAAGACGTTGTTGAATGTAAGAATGTCAACTTGTCACTCAAATGGCAAATAGAGACAGTGATTGTTATTTATTTTCAGGTGTACCGCTGGACAGGGGACAACTCCTACTTTGTGAAAGGCAATACTGACTCTCTGCAGATGGGAGGGGGAGGGTAAGTATATGTATGAGGTCTTTTCTAGCTACTTTTTTAGCAAAAGAAAAAAAGATTTATTCTGGTAATAGTTTTCTTTATAACATGGCATACTAATTTAAACATCTTATCAGCTGTCCACGTCATCTGTTGCAAAACTGCAATTGCATTTTTCCTGGCCAATTTCAATTGCTGATTTTTTTTATTTTTATTTATTTAAGCCTGGACTGTTGCAACTGTTCAGCATTGTTCAAATTCAGTCACAACCCATCCTTCCTATCTGGCAGAACTCATGCCTGAGATAAACTAATACAATCAGCTTTATATTCAGACAGACCTGTCGGTTCTGGTCTGAACCGACCTAGCGTAAAAATTAGCCAGTTTTGGTCTTGGGCCAATCAATCAGTGCGTCCCTATTAAAAAAATATATGTTGGAATCAGCATTGGTCTGTAAAAAACATATTAAGTGAACCCTAGTAGTTATAAAATACATTTGACACAGGAAACAATGGAATGTGTGTTCTTCCCTCATATACAAACCCAACTTCCTTTTTTTCTGCTGGAAAGGGGAACATTGGTGCTGTGTTTCATTCATTGTTTATCATGCCCTCTTTGACTTCCCCTTGGTGTTTGCCTCAGCCACACCACCATCATAAGTGTTGTTCAGTTTGTCTGAAAAACTCAAGTGGACTTGGTGAGATTGACCCTTGGAGGGCTAAGTGAGTGAGTCAGCAACAGTTCTCACTCCGGAGGTGAATATTAACCACAGTGCATTGTACTTATCCATTATTTCTGAAAGGGAAAATGATTCAAGTTTAAGTAAACAAACCCATATCCATGTAATTACAGTAGTCCTATGGCAATTCATCTCATCTGCTAAATTACTTACTGTTGTTTACCTCACCTTACCCCTATAGAACATGAATAGTGTCTGCCAGGTTGAATGTATTTCACTTAAATCCCACGCTCCTCTCCTGCTCACCGCCCTGTGACCTCCGCATGATGTTTGCTGTTACATATTACCAAGGGCTGGGGGGAAATTAAACAACTAATGAAACACAGACCCTAAGATTTTGTGTTCCACTTTCATACAAATCAGCGCTTGCATAGAAAACAAAACCCTACATCCAACCTGTCGCTCTTCTATCTCTCCCTACCCCTCCATCCACCACCACCACTTCCCCTCCAGTGGTCAGCTAGGCTTGTGGCTAGATGCTGAGCTGTACCGCGGCACCACCACCAGCTGTGCCACCTTCAACAACCAGCCGCTCTCCTCCCAGCAAGACTTCAACATCCACAGTCTGGAGGTGTGGGCCTTTGAGTAGCTCCTCTGGCTCCAGCCACTTCTGCATTTCACTCTACAATCCACAACCCCTCCACCTTCAAACCCCCTAGTTTATATGCACCACTAGAGGGCAACACAGGCTACCCAAATAACACTAAACTTTCTGCGAGACCAAGAGGGACTTTGCCAGGTCTGTCCATCTTTTATCTAATCTGCTGGATTATTCACAGTCGGAAGATGTGACCAATCATAGTTCATTGTTTTGGGTGTTTGGTGGATCCAGATATCAGGTGCTTTGTTGATGGTCTGTATGAACCTGTGTTGACATGGGTTTTCCGGTTTACACCGGGGTTGTCACCCCTTGAAGGCTCAAAGTGTGAGAAAACAGCGTTCTAATATGCCCTCACTTCATTGGCTGCCTTAGACATCCCACAATGCCTCCAGCTACCCCAGCATGCAGACTGCCTAACCACCATATGCTTATGAGGAGGGGAACGTGAAAAATGAAGGTGCTAAGAGGGCTGCCATGTGACCCTGTGGCTCTGAGGTCCCTAAAGAACCCAGCCTGAGCATGATACTGTCGAGGTAATCGGAAAAAAAGCTGGCTTGAAGAGTCACTATTAAAAAAATGAGGTGCCCAATAATGCTTTAGGTTCCTTTGTGCTGAAATAATTGTATGTTTGATATCAATATAGAAAAAGTTTAAAACGGTATATCGGTGTTTAAAGGGAAGAGGAAACTGTGATCCAAGGATTCGAGGTAGTGCATTCGGGATTTTAGTTTCCCTATCAAAACCGCATATCCTCCCGATTAGACCCGTTTTGAATGCAGGAAATGGAGTAACTGTTTACAACAAGAAGTGTCGAACTTCCTCTGAAGACCGCCTTGTTCTCAGATTTTAAGTCATAATCTGAATGAGAATGTTCCATTCCATTCCACAACCCCTCACCATCCAAAACAACCGGTTAGTCAGGAAGGGAAAGTATAAAGGGACGGTTTGCAGTGACCAAATTTCATGTTTTTCTTTTTTTTCTTCTTCTTTTTTGTGAATCCACCTTTTATATGTTTTAGAATTGTATTTTTACATGATTTGTTTTGACAAAGAATGTTTCTTTTTTTTTTTTTTTTTTACGGTTTTATTGTTTATAAATGTGTTCTGCTGAATGTTTCTGTTCTTTGATTTGAGTGGTCCAGACTGAGGTTGATGCATCCCAAAAAGCACTAGAAAGGACTGAAGAAACTGGTGGCCGTATTGAATGAATTTCTCATGCTGACTAGTTTGATCTCTGATTTTTAACATTCGGTCATCATTGTTTGGGTTTTGTAACCAGTATTAGTTTAACATGTCAGTTTGCACTTCAGGATTTCATTCATTCTACATCGTGGCCCTGTGTAATTGACGGAAAGCATTCCTTATATGAAAATTGCCACTGAATGTTGTTTGATTGCCATGACATGAGTCAGCCCGTGCTTTGTTTTAAAGGGTGGAGAAAAGGGATCATCTGTCAATTTTATTGCACTCTAATGCCATGCCACTAACTAAAAGTTCAGTTCTACTAACATGGAAAATAAATACTTGTTTGTATCCTGTGTATTCCACAAAGACCTTACACAGGTTTGTAGTGCATGAATATGCAATCCTGAAAATGTTGGACACTGCTAGTATGATATCTGCCATACTATTCACTCATGCCAGGTATTGCTTCATGTGAAAATGAGCTTTGTCCTCTTGGCTGTTAAGTGTTGTTGTAACTGTGAATGCTCCTGAAGTATTATTTCTTGTGAATCCAAAACTGTTCTGTGACATCACCAAGGATCTATTTATTGTGTTGTTATTGCTACCACATTTAAACCTAAATAAATGTTAAACATACATATATAAAATGGCCACTGTCATTTGTCATCATGGTACATCACATGGAAACTGGCACACTTGACAATTTACATGTGGGAGCTCAAAATGTTTTTCTGAAATGACATCACCTAAGTGGGAGTGTAACTGAATTTTACCACATGATGCTGACAAGAAGGTATGCGGATGGAAAACAGGAAGTTCCAGAACTTCAGAGCTTTTCTCTTGAGAAGAGGGATCACTCGGTCACTCAAGTTCAATTTGAAGCAGACTGGCTGCAGGGAGGAAGGAAGAGAGTGCCACAAGACTCACGGTGAAGAGCAGTGGAGGGGGAAAAAGAAAATAAACATACTCTGAAGGTCTCATACACAACATGTTATCGATAGCATGTAAAGAAAAGTCAAAAAGAATGTTAAAGCTGTTGAGGATAGAAATTTCCTGTAAAGAGGAAATACATTTCATTGTGAGGGTTTCATTTCAACTGTTCCTAACTTTTCAGACTACAGCCTGACAACATCCCTCTAGAAAATACATAACAAATAAGTGTGTCATTCATTACAAAGGAAGGTACAGCAGCAGTACTTACATCCTTTGTAATATTGTGAAATGTTATTAATATTTTGTTTGATCTACAGAAAGAGAATTGAATCTCAAACCTAAATTGGATTTTTAATGTTTGAGATTTCAATTCCACTTACATAGCTTATATTATAATTAAAATTATACATTATGAGTACATACACTCACCTAAAGGATTATTAGGAACACCTGTTAAATTTCTCGGTAATGCAATTATCTAATCAACCAATCACATGGCAGCTGCTTCAATGCATTTAGGGGTGTGGTCCTGGTCAAGACAATCTCCTGAACTCCAAACTGAATGTCAGAATGGGAAAGAAAGGTGATCTAAGCAACTTTGAGCGTGGCATGGTTGTTGGTGCCAGACGGGCTGGTCTGAGTATTTCACAATCTGCTCAGGTACTGGGATTTTCATGCACAACCATTTCTAGGGTTTACAAAGAATGGTCTGAAAAAGGAAAAACATCCAGTATGTGGCAGTCCTGTGGGCAAAAATGCCTTGATGATGCTAGAGGTCAGAGGAGAATGGGCCGACTGATTCAAGCTGATAGACGATCGACTTTGACTCAAATAACCACTCGTTACAACCGAGGTATGCAGCAAAGCATTTGTGAAGCCACAACACGCACAACCTTGAGGCAAATGCGCTACACCAGCAGAAGACCCCACC
>OMLB01042982.1:0-18269 GCA_900302555.1 Myripristis jacobus
TTTTGAGGAGAGCAAAATCCCATTCAATGTGTTTTCAGTTGATCATTTCTCCCCTGTGAAGACCAATTGGATTTGTGAGTTATACTGTTGGAATGCCAGTCCCCTTTACAATAGGGTATACCTGTAAGGATGAAGCAACACAGCTCAACAGGTGGAAAGCACAATAAGCCATATGCTGTCAATTAAGTGCCAGTTAGGTACACCTGTGAGTGCAATTTAAATTACCAACAGAAGAACATTGAAGGGAATTTTGATTGACTGAAAGTTTTTCTTGGATGTTGTTTTGAGATCATAGTGGACATGCTTCCCTTTTTGAATGGGCTTTGAGGTAAATAGGTCACCTGTTAATTTGCAGTCCATGCAGGTACAACGATACAGGACACGCTCTACAATTTAGGTAGGCAATCCTAAAAAAAGAGTTGACTAAGATGTCTTTTTGACTCTTATTTGATTAGCAAGCCTTATATTTGGTAAACTATACCTTGTAAGAAATATCTTCCATATATTATAATTCCTACTGTCGTTTATGCAGTGTTTCTCTCTCTATTTTCTCATTGCATTTTGGGTGCTGCTTGACGATGAAAGTTGTTCTCCAAGCCTTACTTCACACCTATTTCATAGCTTCCAGAATTGTTTCCACAGGCTGTAGCGTTTCAGATTAATTTCCCAGAACTTAATTTTGGCCCTGCTTGGGGTGATACTAAAATCTGAGTAATAGAGTAGGATTAGACAACTATATTGGTTAGCTGGAACAGAAACAACAGCTTTTGACCAGTCAATGTCTGTCACCACCATGACATTGGAGGTTCCTCTTTTTTTCATTAATAGCTTCAGGGGTGTCAGTCTGTAAAGCCTGCAATGAAACTCACCTCCTGCTGCCTTAAGGAGCTGTTAACCCACTTCAAAGAATTTTATTACCAAGGCTTTCTTTGAAGAGGTTTAATGTACCATTACACTAATAGTCACATTTAAAGATAATGAATATTGGCACAGAATAACAGCTATCTGCTAATTTGATCCAGAAACACTGGTTCCAGCTTTCAAAAACACAGATCTAGGGAACCCTACCTGGCACCAGCATCTGACTGAGTATGAAGCTGTGCCCTTTTGAGTTTTTTTCAGTCTGGAGCGCTGCATGTATTTATCTGTCCTCCGTCTGTGTATCCCAGGTGCTGAATAAAGAACAGCAGGAGCTAGCAGCCAAAAATGAGTATAACTTCGACCACCCTGACGCCTTTGACTTTGAGCTGCTGGTCACCGTCCTCAGGAAACTGAAGAAAGGCAAGAGCGTCAAAGTCCCAGTGTATGACTTCACCTCACACTGCAGACGTAAAGAATGGGTAAGACCTTCTGACTGATTGTCTGAATGATGGATTCACTGTCTAACTGAAAGTGTGTGCTGCATCAGTGCCAGTTATTGTTTAGCAACTCTGAATAGTGGGGAAATTAATTGCTAATGCAACATATTGCTGCACTTCCTCTTGTGACGTGTTATCAAAACCAAGTATTTATATTTAGTCTTCAACTTAACTTGCACAATAGCATATTTGAGCACCTATGAGGCGTATTTGTTGCTGCCTTTGGGTATTTCAGCTAGAACTGCTCTGTCATGTTCATGTTGCAGTCCCTGTGTAGACTAAAACACTGAAAAACATGATTGATTCCTGCTTATCGAAAAATTGTTTGGCCTTTTTCCAGGATGTTTTTTTTCTTAAGTAAGAGATATTGTGGCGTATCATAATGTATATTATATAACCATATAACAAAGAAAATAAGCATTTGTTAATTCAAAGTAAGGATTGTGTTGGGGTTTTTGACACTGTGAATTTTGACACTGCAACTTTCAAATTTACAGCAAATGTATAGCGTCCCTAAATATCAGTAACTTGTGTCCTGGATCACTAAAAATTGCTGTTCGTATCAGCCCTGAAAAATCAGTATAGGTCAGTCCCTAACCCTTGTGTATGGTTATGAACATGATCGTTCCTCAGGGCTTGAGGGCGTGGTGGCAGCAGAGGCTGAACTAGCTGTAGGCTGTACTGTGTGTGTGTGTGTGTTTGTATAGTTATGTCATTGAGGGGAAGGACACAACTCATCCTCCTTTCTCCTTCTAGTAACATTTGAGGTCACCTTCAGTCTCGCACACACGCACACACACATAAGGATATAAAGTCCTCGCTAAATCACCTCATAAGAAGTAACTGAGGAAAATGAACAAATCAATGAACACTCACCTCTTTCTTTAGAATTCACTCTCTCCATTTCACACTCTTGCTCTCATTCTCTTGGTTTCGTGCTTTTTTGTGTCTCTCTAGCTTAATCAATACAAAGGTGTCCAGTTCATTGACTTTTCCATGAAGCTGGTCAGGGGAAGGTAATAGGATTGTGCTATACTCAGCACCTTTTTGTCTTTAATGGAGACAGTGAATCCTAACACACACACACTTACTCCCCTAGGTGTTAAAGACAGTTCACAATGAGGTTTGTCAGATAACGTCAGAGAAACTAGATCACTGGTATAGCCAGCTTTATTTCAGCAAGTCTGCCTTATTTTCATCACCTTTGGCTCCACAAAGCAGGCTTAATTATGCCTGAGTTGGGAGACCATAGAAATGCACCCTTCCATGCTAGCCTATTCCTAGGCAGGCTAATTGTCAGTCAACTTAAGGTTAACTGGTGTCACAATCACTTGACCTGATTGAATTGTGTTGTGTTTTGAAAATTTTGCCCTGTCCTCATAGTCCCTCATTACAACCATACTATTAACAAATGTGTGAAATGCAGCAGGACAGTTCATTTTTGGTGGGTTCATCATCATTTGCTTACGTAGCTAAACTGCAGAGCTCAGTCCTCTCGTCTGTCTTGTCTTTTGTAAGCTACAGGACATCGGTCAACTTATGTGTTTTCTAAATGCAATGTATCCAATAGAATTAGCATTAATTCAGGGGTGCCTTGGTAGCTCACCGTACAAAAGCGCATACCTTTGTTAAGGCTGAGTCCTGGATTTGAATGTGACTTAGGGCCATTTGCTACATGTCACCCCCCCCCTCTCTCTCTCCTGCCTTTCCTGTCTCACTCTACTGTGGCTGTCAAATAAAGCAGAGATGCCAAAAAAATAACCTTCTTAAAAAAGAGAAATTAGCATTAATTACTGTAAGCCAGATACTAACTTTTGGACCATAGCTGTGGCCTATGGGTGTAAGTAGAAAAATGAGTTACGTCAGCTACATTCTACATAAAATTAAACATTTTCACCATTTAGCCTTATTTAAAAGGGATGGCAAATCCAGTTAAAAATGTGGATTTTCTCATTATTATTCTAGTATTGTTCTTGAGTACTTTCTTCATCATACACCTAGATTTGAGAATTCCTAAAAGGCAATAGCTGTAATGAAATGTATTATTAAGGGGTGCATTTTCTACAGTAGTACATTCCAGCAGGCTTGAGTTAGCTTTAGTTACCCTTGTAGGGTAACAATATTGTCTCTACCCTGATAAGACCAACCAGCCGTCCAGGAAAGTGAAAATATTCCACTTGTTGGAGTTTAAATAACTACGGTTATCATTACCTGAAACAATAGTTTCGAAATGTTTTCATACACAATACTTCTGTGGAGGCTTGTAGTAGATGACTGACATCTTCGGTAGATAAAGTTCCAATTCAAATTAGCATCAAACTGGCACTGCTGAAGACTGAATGTCGTGAATCAGGCAAAGCCTTTTCGGTTTGGTTAATATGGCTCAGCATTTAACTGTTAAAACTATGTTGCCAAGAGCTGTGGGCACCCAGTGAGGCTGCCAGGGAATGCATCATGTCACTAAATACCTCCTATTTTGTGTTTTCTCTTTTGGCAGAAAACTGTGTATGGGGCCAATGTTGTCATCTTTGAGGGCATCCTGGCATTTGCCAACAAGGAGCTGCTGAAGGTAACATCACTGTTCAAGAAACACTTATTTCCCTATCCCTCTTGTCTGATCTCCTGTTCTCTGTGGGGCTGGGTGACAGAGTGGAACAAGTTGGAAAAACTCCAGGGTCACTTGATTTCTTTTAAAATACATATATGGAAAGAGCACAGAACTTTGTGGAAAGGGCCAAGGGGGCGTGGTGATGGGCATTGCCGATCACAAAAAGGCATAGAACCGAAAAAATCATAATCCAAAAGGATTCACATAACATGGCAACATTTTATGGAAAGCTTGGTCATGGGGCAGGAAAGAACTGATTACACTGATTGGCCAAAATGGGCATGGTCTGTCACAAAAAGGTGCAAAACGCAAAACGTCAATGCCTAAACACATAAAAACGTTGTTTTTATCAGTGTTTTTCATGTACGATGTGACTGCAACCTGCAAGCATTTTGAGATCTGATTTTATCACATCTCCTCATTCTCCATTTTTCTGTGCTAGGCCTGATTAATTGCTCTGCCAGCTCAGACGACCAGCAGGCTGATTAATGGAGCACTGATGCACTGATTCGAAGTGGGGAAATTAGATCAGCAAGCTACTTCTTTCTCTAACTCTGTACATGTGCCCTGATAAATCTATTTGGGTGCTTTATATGTTAGTATGAGAAATAAATCTGTCCTCGGAAATAGTCCTCATTTTCTCAATGTGGAAAATATGTTAAAATTTAACTCTAAATAAATTCTTATTCTAACCAAAGTTATTTAACTGTAAGTAAATCATCTAGAATCAGTTGCTCATACTGTGCAATTGAATCACTCCAGTCACTCTCTTTGCTATGCTTAGAATGACTGGAGACCTGGACCATGGACTAGCCAAAGTTTATTTCTAGATATATGGGTTCTTGAAGGACAGGCAGTCAGTGTAGTTATATTGTCAGCCTATCCTGTCAGCTTCCACAACCACTTGTCAACCTAAATGTCTCCAGACTTATTTCTTGCCTTTTCTCCAGTAGTTAGGAGAAAGCAGGGTTGCTCGCTGGACAAAAACATTGTAAAAAGTGTGAACAATCTGTCAATAACGGGGTTAAAATAGGTTACATATTTGGGTAGAAAATCGACTGAAGAGAACTACGTCTGCATTTTGACCCTGCTGACATATAGGCACTGAAGTTGTTGTTCTGGGAGTTTTAGTGTTCCATGGTCTAAATGTTTCAGAGGCTTTTCCACTCTGACTAGAATTGTAATCTGGGGCAAACACTAAAAAAATGGAATTATTTGAAATTTTGTTCATAAAAATATTATAATATGAATGCACACACAAAACATGAGCAGCTTTGATTCTAAAATATCAATGTCGGCCTTCAAAAGCCCATAGTAGTTGTACCTGTGTTCCTGTGTGTGAGAATGTAAAGATAGGAAAGAATTTGAGTCAGGAAAATCTTAATGATGATGCTATTTAATGAACCTTTTCTTCTCTTTTTACTTCACTTCGGTCTCTTTTGTCAGTGTGTGTTGCCTTTCTGTGGTCTAACCAGAGGAAATCCATACGAATGAAAAGGAGAGTATTTGTGTTTTCAATTGCACAGTGCTCCTGCTACTGCTGATTTATCCCCTCAGCCTTTTGTAATGGGGAGAGGGGATTGTGTGAGCTGGACTGTGGCGATAAGACACTCAGCCTCCCCAGGGACCTGACTGTGGAGTTGATTACCCTCTGATTCAGTTAATAACAGCCATTGTCCATGGTGATTAATTGTTTTGTATTATGTGTACATCTGTGTAATTTGAGTCAATTATAGCTGCTTATTGGAAATGCTGATGGAGAGGTTCAGTGTAGCAAATTGTGACGCAGGTCGCACATATTTCTTTGGTTTCTTTGGTGTCACACTGCCATGCTCTACATGCATGCACGCGCACACACATATGCGCGCGCACACACACACACACACACACACACAGACACATTTCAATGCAGAGTTTTTCCTTCCACCTCTGAATCAAAATGTTTTATAAGCCAAGCAAGTTTGTATGGACAAGGATCTGGAGTTGTGTACCGTTACACATAACATTGTACATTTGTGTATTAATTTCAGACCATATATGCCAGGTAGACTTATTCCTTCACCCACAATGTCTATTTTTCACTTTCACAACAGGTTCAGACATGGATTGTACATCGGTCTCTCTCTGAATCTCATATATATGTACACATATTAATATTATAAATATTATTCATACTATTAACAATAACATTACCAAAAATATGTATAATCTGTGAAATAGATTGCTTTCTGTTAGGCTAAAGCTGATCACTGCACCATCTGCTGTCTCGAAGGAGAACTGCATACTTGGATGGGAGAAAAACACAGCAGCAACAAAAGGCATTTTTAACCTTGTTCCAAACATAATTCCTCTTCCTCATAATTTCCTCAGACATATTTAGTTTTACTACATGTAAAGGGCAAAACAGGACATACTGCACAAATGACATCCATCTGATCAAAAATCAAACACTGGGGAATGTCATGCATATGCACTGCTGGAATCCTGTTCAAGATAGCCCATATTGCTTACATCGGTGCTTCCAGGATTTAATCCAACTGTGTTTTGCTAAATTCTAATCTCTGTTTTTAGAGCATAACACAGAGCAGACATCAAAAGCTGTAGTTTACTTCTCATCTGTTTTTGTTGTAACACAAGATCTTATGTTCTCAGGTGAATTTGGCATGAGCAGTTTTGTTCAGTTGCAAGTGGCGAGTCTGTGATCCCAGTTGTGTGTGTGATCCCAGTCTTCTAGTCGTCAAAATAAAATCTACAAAATTCATTCAGTTAGGGTAGTGTTCCCAGTCTTTAATAGGACTTTGTTCCACATCTCTAGCTGCTACAGTTCTTTAGTTATGAGACGGACAGTTTGGCCTATTGGTGATGCCAGAGTGAAAGTCATGGGGTCACCAAAATTGCCAGGTATCATCCTGTAGGCATGATGAATGTTGTCATGAAATTTCATTCAGATTTTTGAGAGATGCCGCTTGGGATCAAACTGTCCACTACGCCTGCAACCTGTCTTGACAGTGTCTTTGATTATAATGGGAACAAATTTTTGTTGATGCTTGCTTGCTACACTTGCAGTTAGGATGAGGTGTTAGAGAATGGAAAATCAGAATAATCATATGGTCAAGCATGGATTAATGATTACATCAGATGAGTAACAATGTGTCCGTATATTACTCTGCCCATACACACACAAGAAACTGTTGCCAAAAGCTTATAAAACTGTGGAAAGGTTTAACAGTTTTCTAGTTCAAAACGAAGGCTAAAAAAAGTGAGCGTATCCTTGTAGGACCAGGTTAGACTATGATCTATAGCCAAGGCCTTGCTCTTTGACCTATCAGAACACACCGCTTCTCATTCACCTCCTCCCATAGGCTGACAGCTCCGCTGACCCTGCAGTATGGCCTGTTTTGGTTGATAAGCTTGTCAGATTTACACCAGAGAAAATCAACTGGCTTGTTGGGCAACTGAGTTATACCTGTGCTCCCTCTGTCATTCTAACCTAAAGCAGTCACCCAGTCTTTTTCATTTAAAAGTCATCAATAGTTCTTTTTGTGAGCGAGGCTGTTGCCTTTTTATTGCTCCAGCAGAGCTATGATGCTGAGTCATTGATTGTTCCTCGTGTGCTGCTGAATATAGCTTCAGTGGGGTTGGCTGGAAGGATAGGCAGCTGACTTGCTGTTAAATTTTGCAGCAAAGCAACATTGCTATTGGCTTTTTAGAGTAGTAGCAGATGCAGCATTCACACACTTTGTTTCTTGTTTTTTATTTTTGTCTGCTTTCATCTCATTCTCATTCTCATCTCCATCACTTCTTCTCTAATTAATGCATTTCTGAATTCAAGACCAAATGTTTATGTGATGTCAAGGCTCATATGGGCATGACCAAGAGATTTATGGTGATTTCATGACCAGGAGCAAATGCACACGGGTGAAAGGGGCTAGATCAAGAAGCATTGTTATCAGTTGGTGTGGTAGGGAACCAATCAAATCAGCTGTTCACATCCCCTTTAAAAGCAGTGAACTCCCACTGTGACACACTGACATTTTGGGAGTCAAGTTCAAACTGGTTTGGAAGTGCAGTAGGTGCAGAATAGATGGCAACTTAAATATAAATAAGCAGAATCCCAACTATAGAATGTATATACTGCACCTCTGTTTCAGACGACTCAAGATTACAGTTCCTTGGATAACCACTGAATATTTGATTCTTACTCGTATAATTTGCACAAAGTTGGTCAATTTGAAAAATAATGAATATTATGAAAAATATTAGTTATCAGCCCCATTAATCTAAAAATACTGCTATCAGTATTGGCCATCAAAAACCTGAGTCATCATTTTTGTAATTGCATAATCATCTGCTATAATCATGGAATGAACTTGATGATCTTAAAATTCTTAGTAAATATTTTTTTTCTGTCTCTGTCTCCTTCTTCACATCCTCCAGTTGTTGGACATGAAGGTGTTTGTGGACACAGACTCGGACATCCGGCTAGTACGGAGGCTGAAGAGGGACATCTCAGAACGTGGGCGGGACATCAGTGGCGTCATCAAACAGTACAACAAGTTTGTAAAGCCGGCTTTTGAGCAGTACATTGAGCCCACAGTTCAGGTGGCTGACATCGTGGTGCCCAGAGGTCAGTGGAACTTGGTGAATGAGGACCATCTCCTATAAATACATTAAACACATAGATTGATAATCAGTGCTGATACCGCAAGGGTTTAAAGTAGATTCATTTGTCAGTAAATTGTTTAATTAAACGTCAATGCTGACACCGTATCAGCTAAAGGTACTTTGTTATTTTTAATAATAAATCATTGTGAAATTAATTGATACCATGATAGAATTTCTTTAAAGAAACTGGACTTACTATGATTACTGGTTGCCTCTGTCTCATGACAGTGATAGTGTAGGGAGGACAATGCTATACCAACAACCTATTACTTTTATCATTAAATTTTGCTTTTGTTTTAACTATCCAGCGTTATCTGTCCATAAAGATTAGAGACAGATTTTTCAAATAAAAAAGATAAACAAAAGAAATGTCTGCACCATAACAATGCTAACTGTCAAAGTAACCTAGCTGACTAGGCTGAACAAAAAATCTTGATTTGTTATGATTTAATTTAATTAATTGAGTGTATTAGACTTATGCTAATAATTGCCCAATCGGCACAAGGGCCTGGTTTTGGTGAGTGGTAGAGCTCGATCAGCCTCTGGTTTGAGAGAGTGTAGAGTGCAGTGAGGCACGGATTGCCTTGCTGCTGTAGAGGCTGCCTCTGCTGCCCTCTGTTTGAACTGGCCGTGCTTCACAGGATGATGTGTTTTTAAGTTTCTTATTGAGTTTCTTGTATTGAAAGCTTGTAGTTTGACTCCCTTGCAAGGCACTTTAGCTTTACATACGCTGCAAATGGTTTGTGTTTAATTTGCCTTACACACTGAAAAACTGCCAAACTGCTGACGTTGTTCAAACTGTGTGTGTGTGTGTCAATGAGTGTCTTTACTAAGACAGTCACATCACATCACATGAGATCGGTCATGTGCTTTGTGTCATTGATCGGTTCTCCTCACCAAGGGAGAGAAATATTTACTGTCTGTGATTTAGAATTAAATTGACAATGACTATTGACTAGTTACCATTGTCAACAGATCGGCGCATCCCTGGTCTTACAAATAATGTGGCAGTGACTTATTGATGCTACACTTTCTGCCTTTACAACTCAGATATTTGCCCGTTTTTGTCATTTGCCTCTGATGTGATGGATGTGATGCAGTTATTTTACTGCCGTGTCCTCATTTTTGGAAGTTTTTTTTTTTTTTTAATGAAAATGATCAAATATAAAAGATATGGAATACTAGCAAAACAAAGTATCTTTAATCAGCATCTTTAGTCCAAAAACATGGGTATCAGTGTTCAGAAACCCATATCTGTTGAGCCCTAGTGAGTGAGTGCCTTGGGATGTCCTCTGTGTCTTGACCTTATCTTATTTACAGGTGGAGAGAACTTTGTAGCGTTAGATCTGATTGTCCAACATGTCCACAGTCAGCTGGAGAAGGTAAGAATGACTTACAGTATATTGTTTCGTGTCTCTGTTGAGTTTGGAGTTGGGCTCAAACAAGGTTTTATGAAATTGGTTCAACAATCAGTTTTTCAGTTTGTTTCCCTTGACAAGTAATAGTCTGTATCCACACTATTGTGCTTTTTCTGTAGAAAAAGTTCAGCTTGCACAGGGCACACTTGTAGTTGCTGCCAATCTGAGCAGAGAGGACATGGCCATCACCCAAAAAAACTTCCAAATCTCACATAACACTGCCAGTGTGCCTCATGCTGATTAGTGTAACAACTTCTTCCAGGTTTTGTATCATTACATTGGCTGTTTACTCTCTGGTTGTTGAAAAGTGTCTGCTTCCCTTACAAGCTGAATTTTTCTACTCCTGCAAAGAATGCTGTGCCTACATAGACACCACTTTTGGTGTCATTGCCAAAGTTTTGATCTGCCTTGTGGTCATTCCACATCAACTTTTAATATAAAAAGTTACTGGCAGTTTAAACTAAGCATGATGAAGTGGAATAGTGTGAATGTTAAATGCTAACTTGCTTTGAGGGCAAGCCTGTCGTGAGGCTAATGCTGTTAGGCCTGCACATGCAAACCTGACATAGCAGTGTATTGTGATTAGACTGAGGTCTAACATCCATGAGAAAACCCTCCAGTGGGTCAGAAACACAAAGAGGGTAATGCTCCTACTTAGATGAGTGTCAGCACTAGAGATTTAGGGTATGCTGTGCTCCTGTCATTATCGGAGGAAATAGATTACTATTAAGATGTGTGACACTGCCAACACATCTCGTAAATAGGCACAGCAAACATGGCAAATCCATTACCTCGAATGGGATATATAAAGTCCTATGTTTCTTACTCGCAGTTACAACTTGATGTCAATCTCAGTTTACAGATTAATTTTATGGCATATCCAATATGACTTGAACAAGACTTTATTCGTCCAATAAAAGTCTTTTGACATGCCAAAACATCAAGCTCAGAAGCCTCCATCTTGATCCGGTTGTTCCATTGGTTTTATAAATTTGTGCTTGTCAACATAGGCTGCTACTTGCATAGGACAAACACCTTGAGGTAAGCACAGTCAATATCAGGCTAAAGTCAAAATAGTTGACACTGATAAAGTCAGCCCATGACCAATATATCCAACAGCATAAGTGGCAGACTCTCTATCCCAACCTGGTGCCTCAGGCAGGCACATTTTAACTGTTTGTTAAATTTATGATTCCAACATGTCAGCTATTTTGGAGCATTTTACCCTGAATGTAGTGTTCATGGAAAATTTAGAATAAATGTTCTTTTTGATCAGAACCATAAATGTTCCATTTAATATAAACCAAATCCAAAATACCGTGTGCCAGTTACTACCAAAAATAAATGACTCATACCTGTATGTGGTCAGTGCACCCTCACCTAAAGGTCAGTCTAATTTATTTTTTCATCAGAGAAGGCCAATTGCTTCATTCAAAACAACCAAATCTATTTCACATTATGAGTGTTGTGGACATGAAACACTGCAGCCCTCTCTCCTGAGCTCTCCCCATTGTCTTTAACCTTTACCCTCGCATTATGAATCTGTGGCAGGGACTGCTGACAGCATCAAGTTCACTTCAGTTTCACTTTAGGGTTTTAGGTCTTAAAGAGCAGTCAATATAGACACATCTTAAAGTGTTCGGTACTATTCTTTAAAGGGATAGTTCACCCATTGTGAAAAATGTGATATGTTTTTACTTCAGTTCAGAAAACTGCATCCCTTTACTGTAAATTAACATTTAAAACCAGGAAAAGACAACACATATGCCAAATCATGATATCACAATCTCTAAAATCCCAAACAATATCTCATCTTATATCATGATGTTGACATAATATCAATATAGTGCAAGTGCTCCAACCGTGACAGATCCCACAGAAGATGCTGAACAGTTTGATGTATGTGTACATTTGCCACTTATGACAATGAACTGAATCTCCAAAAACCTAGAGAGACTAAGAAATGACATGGCGTCTAAGGTTATGTCAGTTCAGCTCAGGGTGTGAGGAAATTTTGGGTGGTCCTCAAAAAGGAAAAAGACAAATTTTGTCTTATCAGTGAAAGTTAAGGTTAAGGTTCACATTAGGGTTAGGTTAAGGTCATGATTTGCATTAGGCACAAGTTGGTCATGGTTAAGATGAGGGAAAGGGTGAAGTAAATGAATATAAGTCAACACACTGTCCCCAGAAAGATGGGAATAGTGAGTGAGGCCAAGAGTCATGCCCTCCATCTCTCTGCAGTCCATTGTGCTGTCAGCCAGGTTTATGAGCTGTACCAAACTATAATCTGTTAAGCCTTCAACATATCTATCATGCTGGCAGACCAGCATAGGACATCTATCACATGCACTCTCTTATACACACCCACGCACACGCACACACACGAGGAATGTAGACAAGCAGAAATACACTCAAACACACAGCTCAGACACATTATAGCAAAACTTTGTCGGTCCTGTGCTAAATGGACTCGATGCACCTCATTCCCCTCTCACTTACTGGCATGTGTGTGTTCAGTAATGAATGGTCTCCAGTGAGAAGAGACAGATATCAGTTCCTGTTAACGATGAGCCTCATTACATCACCTAGATTTAAGATGTCACCTGGATGTAATGGGCATTTTTAACCTTATCTGACGTGCTAAATGAATACAGAGCGGCAGATTAAAGCGTCTTCTGCCAATGGCCAGAGATAGACAGAGCAGAATACTTAATCGCCTGCCTTTATTACCTAGACAGTATGCAATTTCAAATTGAATATCTGCAGTGAGTACTGGTCCTTGCTATTAAATTCACCTCAGATCGTCAGCCAGACACACAGTGGGAGCTAAAGACAATCCTGGTTCTTGTTCCTTTTAAAATGGTTGAAACATAGTGCAAGAATTGCTCTGTTAAAATCAAGAGGTAGGACAAAAGGTTGAACCTTTTTCATAAAATGGTGGGTTCTGATTTGAAACAAAATGGAAGGCTTTGGTGTCATCATCTGTATTTGCTTTGGAGGGGAGTTGGTGTATTTGGCATTTGTTTTTAGTTTTGTGTTTAAGGAATGGCTTGTCTCATATTTTTTTTCTTTACTTTATGTTTCTCACTGTGTGCGCACATGCACATGTATATGTGTGTGCCTGTCTGTGCACGATGCCCGTAACTGGCTAAATGCTGTCTAACCATTCCAGCGCGAGATCACAGTGAGGTATGCCTGTTCCGCCCTCCTCTTCTTTTCACCCAGCTCTGTCTGTTGTTCTCTCTGTGTTCACACACATTTGCTGGGGCAGCAAAGACAAAGTGAAGACTCAGTGTCTTTTATATGTATAAGGGAAATTGATTATATAATTTGGAGAATTTATTTACCTAAATTTCCAAATGTTTGCTGTTAAAGGAAAATTCCACCCTCAGACACACTTTTAGATGTCACCAAATTTGTGATGTTGACTGCATTTGAGGAGTCACTTTATGTTGTTTTCTAATTTATTTACTTATTGGATGTATTCATTTTTCGTTAAGCTGGCTCATCTACAACTCCTGTGAGAGATTTCTTTAATTTCTCACAATCGCTTTCCCACAGCCCGCAAGAATGGGTGTGAGGTTTTCGCTTTCAATAGAAGTCATAGAAATAGCCAACTAGTTTGTAAAGACTGGTTTGTGTCGTATGATTGTGGCCACACAGCTTACCCATAACAAACATGGCTTCTGGTTGCATTGCACTGCAGTCTATTTTGTAAGACAGAAAATTAGTTGATTATTAATATGATTGATAACTGATTTAGTAATTTATTAAGCAAATTTGGCAAACATATGCTGGTTATAGCAGAAATGCTAAGAATCACTTGCTTTTCTCAGTTTCATATCATTACAAAATGCAAACGGACAACTTCTGCACACTGATGGTAGGAACAAAAGTTGACAAAATGTAGAAAGGAGGCTGTCCTGCACACTGCAAGAACTATGACAACTTCAATTTCAGTAGTTTATTGTCATTGTTATAAAACAACGAGACAACTTTGGAGCATTCACAGCATTGCGTAGTCATCATATAGTGCAACCAATAAATATGATAATATCCCACAATAAATAGAGAATCCAAATAAATGGAAGTCTCATTGTATTGTATTGTATTGTATTGTTTGTATTCACAAATACAAAATTTTTATCAAGCAAATTATCAGCTGTTTCAACTTAAAAAAATAAAATAAAATAGGGAAGTTCTTTCAGTTTAAATACAATTGGGACTTCATGCTTTTTATGTGTCATTACAAAGTAAACATTTATTTAGTCATTTATTTATTGATTGGTTGTTGGTCACGCTAAAGATGTAATTTTAAGACATGACAGTGTAACTTTTGTCACCAGTTTTATTACAATCTATAGACGAACAAGCAATTAAAAATAACTGACTGATTACTCAACAATGAAAATATTTGTTAGTTGCAGCCCTACATTTTTCTGCACCAGTAGGCAAAGAAATTGGTCTCTGTGCCTCTACTATGATGGATTTCTCCACTTATGATTGTTGATCATCAGTGAAAAATGGTATCTTTAGATAGAAGCCTTTCCTTTTTGAGAGACTGACACCAAAACCTGATATCTACCCTGATATTTATGTTTTAGATAGCTGAAAAATGTACTCAAACTCAGCTTGTTGCACTGAAATTATCTTCACATTACTTCACATTGTCTGTTATTTGGGCAGTTATCTGTGAGAGTAAGAGAAATACACTACCAAACACAATGCACCCAGGAATGCAAGACCAGTCACCAGTTGCTCTTTTAACAGTTTTAGTTTTTTAAGGGTGGATTTTTCCTATAATTTATGTTTCAGGCCATTTGAATTTGTAAAGAATGATGGTGTCATGGCATTGTTTCCTTTTGTCTTTGCTGCAGCCTTTGTCATGTGAGGATTTTTCTGTGGCTCTGCTAAGCTCTGAAATATTAGGTGGATCAGTCCATCTCTTCTCAATAAGGCTGAAACAAAAATATTTTTAAATGTTGTATATTTGAAGTAGTTTAAAGGCACTGGATTTATCTTATCCCACAACAAAACTGGATGCAAGTATTCATACTAAAAACTGCAAAATGGTATATTTTCCTAACGAATGCTGTCTCGCAAGTTAAGCACATTAAGTGGTCTTTATTCAAATTTAGCATATTGTACATGCGAGTCAACCCAACAAATTCAGCAGATTAATGGGTCATTTTGATAAGATTCCACACAAGTATGTATAAAATGTTGTTATTGCTGTGAGATTTCAGTGGAATTTTAGTTTCCAGATTTATGGATCTTGTAAAGGCTTTTACATCTTGCCAAGAATATAATTGCTAAGAATAAAATATAGGAATTTTTGAAGGCCATGATTATGATCCATTTTAATCCATGTTAACTGTGGGTACAAAATATTGGCTATTAGCAATTTCTGTCCAAAAATGTTGCTGCTGGCCCTCAATCTCTGTGCCAGTCAAACCTTATATCTTCTGCCTTACTTTCTGTCCTACCCCATGCTCCATGCCAGTTGTATTCCAGTATTCACAACATGACTGTACCAGTCTTCTTTCAGAGCTCTGAAACCCAGAAATATCCTCACTGTCTATGACATTGCGTGGATTCTCGTCCCCAAATTTCCAATGGCCATTTTCACACAGCGACACAAAACAGATCCTGTTCCACTGCACACTTCCAGTGATTTCTTTGCTATAGAAGTAAAAGGAGAGACACATACATTGTTGATTACCAGGCCAGGAGAGCACAGAGGAACTGAGGATATTTCACAACCATGTGATAACCATACAAACCAACACAGATTCAGTGTTGCTTTAACACACTTTAAACACTTCAGAAATTTCTGTCTGCAGCCAGAGTTCTCTTCAAAAGCCAGATACAAAAATTTACTTTCATCTTTATATAAGTTTCCTTAAGCATGGTTCAGCAGTGTGAAAATGGCCCTGAGTTGCTGGATGAATTTGTCTCCAGAAACTCTGGTCTTGGATCAGTTTGAAGACACAAGGGCTGGAGACTGGTCTGAGTTCTCTTTGATCTCTTCTCTGCAGCAAACCTGGGCAGAAAACAATGGCTTTTCTCGATTACAGGTCTTTGAAGTAGCTCGCTTGTGTGGAAATGACTTTAGCTGCTAAAAGTGAACTAATTTCTAAGATGAGAACAACATGAATCAGATTGAGCTGGCTGCTCAGTTTTTGCCCATACCTAGAAAGAGTTTGCCCAGGGTTGACTGCAGTGATGTCGGAGGGCTATACACAACCAGTGTTCTAATATTATTCCTTCTCTTCCTCTCTTGTTTTTTTGTTTGTTTGTTTTGTTTTTGTGTTCTCTTGCCATTTCTGTCTTTTCCTATGTTTGCTTTATTCTCTTCCTTGTCCCATTTCTCATTATTTTTATCTCATCAAATGAATGTCATCTTCAGAGGAAGCTCCGTTGGGATATGTGAGGGTCAACTTGTGCATCTTCCTTCAGTTTTATAGTTGTGATACATCCTAGCATTTTAAAGTTTATATGGATGTTAACTTGCTAACGTGCTGTATCATATGCAGTTTTTTTTTTTGTTTTTTTTTTTAAATGAATTTAATGAATGTTTTCTCAGTGGTAAAGCTAGCATGCTTATTTGTTGTCCTTGATGTTTTGGTAGCCAAAGCTTCTTCACTTTGTAAGCAACTATTTGAAATTTTGTTTGAGACTTTAATTTTTATAATGCCATTTCATGTTGCTGTGCTGATTTAAGGGATACTTTGCCCATAATGCAGAATTTTTGTATCAAATACTCAAACTAGAAAGTTATACTCACAAGCCTTCGTGGTAAACTCCACGAAAAAAATGCCATCTCTGATCCAATGGAGAAAAAAAATTGGGGCCATAATTTTACGATTTTACACCAAAATGCTATCATACATTACGTTATGGTATCCAGTCACATGCTCAGTTCTTTCCAAACACGCACATTTTCACTCAAATCTTACTTCAAAGACCACGTCCACAAAAGTGAGCATTTGATACAAAAATGATTCATTATGGTTGAAGTATCTCTTTAATGTGATTCCTAAAGTTTTACCCAACCTGGTAGCAGCAGTTATACACAGTGTGCAGATATTGCTGAGGTATTAGGAAGTATGTAATGTCTGTAGCCTCTTCCATTAGGGCTCCTCTGGCCGTGTTTCTAAACTTAAAGTTGGCTGTCTCAGCAGACCTGAGCATTTCATCAGATACATCTGATTGATTTTATGTTTACATGATGGCACCTTGCTAGCTAGATAATAGCATCTGGCTAGCTACCCTTCACTGTTGTGTGGCTCACACATTTGTACACTAGCTAATGTATCTAGTCGAAGATAGGATCCGTAGTTGCAAGTAATTAGCAAAGCATTGACTGAACTCTTCTCAAGTTACAACTCAGTGATTCGGAGACTAAGACTAAAGACACGGCAGTTTCCCCTACCTTACCACACTATTCACATTCACTTACAACATTATTGAATAGATCTACATCCACATCACTACAGCATTTTTCAGCTAGCTCATGTTGTGTAGTGTAGTCTTGATGGTTTATTGCTGCTGCCAGGTTGAATAGACTAACCAGTGGAGCATTTTTTGTGTCCAGCGGCCAAATGCTGCTTCAGAGCTTTTTCCACCCTGACAAGCTTATCTGAGAGAAAATATTGGCCATCAGCAGCTTGAATTGAAAAATAATTAGTGCTGTCAAACCTTAACACCTAACACACACAACTTTGTTACCTTTGTTGTGTCTAAAGGTGTAAGTATAGTGGTTTGAAAATTAATGTATACCTCTTTACACCAGAATAAGGAGGAAATGATTTTGGCTTCAAGGTGGAGAGGCACTGGACAGGATCATGATTGAATGGCCCAAGGCTTGCCAAGCTTTGTACAGTTAGGTCCATAAGTATTTGGACAGGTACACAATATTTATCATTTTGCCCTTGTACACCACCACAGTGGATTTGAAACAGAGTAATCAAGACATGATTGAAGTGCAGACTTTCAGCTTTAATTTAAGAGGTTGAAGAAAAATATGGCATTAACCTTTTAAGCATTACAGCCAGTTTTATACATTGTCACCCCATTTTCAGAGGCTCAAAAGTAATTGGACAAATGATATGTAACATGCATAACTATAATTATAAGGATTATTTTCAATAATTGGAGTCTGTGACTGCCTGAAGTCTGGAAGCTATGGACAACATCACCAAATTCTGAGTTTCCTCC
>OMLB01042984.1:0-13302 GCA_900302555.1 Myripristis jacobus
GAACAGCCCCGCCTGAGTATCTCACACACCCTGCCTGATGTGAGAGACTAAATTCTGCTGTGTAGAAACAATGTTGAGATGCTAAACTTACTCATACATGATCACATAATCCGATGTTTTGTAACAGATTACAGCTAAAGAGCAGTGTTCATACATCTTTTTTAGGCCAAAACACTCCTTTGTGTGTGTGTGTGTGTGTGTGTGTGTGTGTTTGTGTGTGTGTGTGTGTGTGTGTGTGTGTGTGTGTGTGTGCATGAGAGAGAGAGAGAGAGAGAGAGAGAGAGAGAAAGTGAGTGTGATGCTCTCATGCAGATAGATAAAGCACATTTTGGTTGCAGCAATGCTGGAGTGCAGCCATGACTGGCTTGGTGTTAGCAGAGGTGCTGATTCATATTCTGGACCTGCCTTTTCATCCGCCGGGAGATGAAGAGAGATTTATGGAGCAGTTCTGAAGGTGAAACAGTTTCAGTAGGAACAGATCAAAGTTGATGCTATGAAAAGGAAAAAAAAAAAGAAAAAAAAGAAGAAGCAAGAGACTGGGGAAGAAAACAGCCGCTTGGTTGGACAGTAACAGTCTGATTTAATATATAATGTTCAATCTTTCAACAGCGTTTCTTTGTTTCTCGCTATATAAGAAATAAGAAATACTCCATCATTAGCTCGTGTTTGGTAATTCAAGACAAGTCAGGATGAAAGGCTTGGGATGAAAGCTGCGAATGAAGTGTAATGAATCATTTGAATTCCCTGCATCGCATACCCACTATTGAGAGAATGGCTGTTATATCCATTAGGAAGAAGGGAAAATGGCCTAATGTGTATCTGGCTTTTCCCATCTCAGTCAATCTATAAATCCTTAATCAATCATTTATCCTCCCGGGGACAAACAATTATCATTTTGTCTCAGCGACTGGCATAGATGTACCAAGTTGTGATGCAGTGGAGCAGGACACGAATCCATCCAGTGTGGCAGAACGGGCAGCTGTCCCTCAGATCAAAAAACACTGCAATAATTATCAGTCATAATATGAGATATGAGATTTTAGCGGCTATCAGGAATTTTCTGCACTTAAACTGTTCCAGCTGATTGGTCACAGTATCCACATCACTAATGATTGTTTATCAAAAATCACTTGTGTGTGAATATCTGATAAAAGTACCAGTAATTCATATTGTCACAGAATCAGTATGGAGGTACTCGGTCAAAGATATTGCCATATTTTATTTTGTTGAATTTGCTTAGCCCTATCATACATAATGCAACATACAACCTACATGCAATCATAGAAAACAGATTAGTGTGATTTCTTAATTAATCTAATTGCAATGGGAGTTTTTCATTTGCAGGAAAACAGTAACATGGAGTATGCAATGTACAGGTTTGTGGATTAGGTAAAGTAAATTATGAATTACTTAATCCGGAGGAGGTGTTACTTATTTGTGTCACCATAATTATGCATCATAAAGGGTTTGTTGTGGATGTATGAAATTTATATCAAACATAATTTGGAAAACAGATTGATGTCAGTCGGGTTGGAAAGCACTTTTTTTTTTTTTTACATTGGACTTGGACTTTCCATTCAGCACCAGTGACATTTTGTGTCTCTGCCCGTGACGTACCTCACATACACACAAACACACAGTCTTAATACTTTTTCACTTTACTGTTGCTATGGCTACCCAACTTCTGCCACAAAATGAATAGCCTGGCGAGGAGCTCATGTTATGTCTACATTTGCCCCTAGCAAATAAGTATGAGAGCGAGGACTGAGCACAAGAGTACAAACTCAAACATGCTACTTATTACTCTGTCATCAATATCACTTCAGCCACTTGTGTTATTTTTGGTGTTTTTTGAAATTAAGAAAGTACAGAGCAGACAGACAGAAATACGACCACTACAAGAGACAAACACATGCAGGTGCTTGCCAGGTGAGCAGAGAAGTTATAGAACATTATATTGTAATATATGATATATCATATACATAGGCTACATTCAAGCACTTGAGCTCATAATTTACCCAAATGTGTTCAAAGCCCTTAAGCAGAGGATTTGATCATCACACCTGGGAAAACTGTTTCACCTTCTCATACATTCATGTGATTTTTTTCCCTACAGAAACCTGTGTGGTTCCTGCAGCTGGACGATATAGATAAAAATAACAAACATCACCATATCTTTGACTGGGTGCTCTGATATCAATATTGTGATAATACTGTAGTGATGACCACTGATGCATTTATAATGATGACCAAGCAGGCAGAGGGAAACAACTGAACATGTATAACAGTGTAATAAGCTGTGAAAATTGCCTCCCTTTACTGTAATGCAGCCTTTAAAACCAGGAAGAGACAACACTTACAGATATTAGGATATTATGATATACAAAATCCCACACAATATCTCGTCTCACATCACAACATCACATCAATTCAGCTCTAATATCTCCTCAAGCTAAAAATGCAAACACATGCACTGCTCCCTTTGTGTTGACCACATAAGAACAGAATAGGGTAATAAAGTCTCAAGTAGCAGGTTGACAAATTCACGCATCACTGCAACAATCCAGCTGACAAAGAGTCAAAGCAGAGGAATCAGAAATCTGGTCCCATTTGTTTGGATGAAAGGACAAGCAGACATTATGTACCAAAAAACAATAACCAATATTGCAGTTTAATAATGAAGTCAGAGGAGGCCGTTGATTAAGATTAGAGCTCAGGGCTGATGCAGATTGAAAACAGGGGAAGGTGAGAATTGAACCATCAACTTCCTGGCATCAAGACGTGTTTTTGCCCCACTGAGCGAACGCCGCTGTTCTCTGTGTGGCTCTGCTGGAGTTTGGGTCTGAACACCAGTTGACACATGTGATATCTGGCACCTCAGAGAAGACAGCCTCATAATGAGGTCAGAGGATCAAAAGAGGATGTCGTATCGGAGGCAGTTTGAAAATGAGATACGGCGAGGTCTGAACCTTGTCCCCTGAGGTTCACAGACAGCTGAGCTAACTCTTCTTCTCTCTGCCGCTCCTCCACTTGGAGTCGACAAAATAACCAAGGTGGGGGTCTTCCTGTCAGAATGGTGTTTGTTCTGTGTATGATGGTCAGGTCATTGATAGAGTGGAAGTGAATGAGGCTCCAAACACCTCAATGGAGAAACCACAGAGCAGAATGAAGTTGAATGGTGGTGCATCAGTCTGCCATCCAGAGTGTTTTCAGATTGAAAAGGAGCATGCGTTGCACACAGTGACTGAGGCAGGCATACAACAGCAGTCAATGGCTATTTAAAGTCACTGAATGAATGAATGAATGAATGGTAAGAAATGTAAGCAAGAAAATAAATAGAATCAGGGAGGTTACTACAGTAAATGAGCCAATCTTGGTGTGACTTGAGAGCAAAAAAAAAATCAATGTAAAATAGTGGGAAATCTTCCTTGGCTTACATGGATACATGAGTGTGGAGCCAGGCATTTCAAGGGATAAAAAAAGAGTGTATGGTTCAGGAGTTATGGTCCAAAATGAAAATATGCTATCATAGCACTACCACTGGGCCCGTTGGTGTAATTTTTGTTGCCTGATTAGTGGGTGAGATTTCCAACCTAGCTGGTCGCTGCAGGTCGCCTACAGTCTCAGAGATCCGGATACTTTCAGTGGAAAAGAACGGAAAGAAAGAATCAATCATCTGAGCAATCACAATACGGCTGTGTGCATCTTCAGTGCTTAGATCCCTAAATACTGTGATTCACTACCAGTGGGCACAGTGGGAAGATGATAAACCAGATGGCACACATGTGATTTTCAAATATAGTACAGTTGGAATTTTAACCTGACTCAGTTGCTGTAAAAAAAATGTTTTCCCTACAAACGCCTGTCAGTATCATACATAGTTTGTGTGGGTCACAGGCTATCACAAGGCCAGACGCTGAGCTGCTTTCCACCGTTGTTGTGTAATGACGACTGTTACCTAATTCTGATCACTGGCAGCTGCCTATTGATAACACCCACAGGTAGATCAATATTGAAGCATTGTTAAATAATGTTGTTTAGCGTCCATTCTTGTGGCCAAAACAGTCTAGATGCACAACACACTCCATAACACGGATCACCATATATGGCAGCACTAGACACAGCTCATGACATGATTGGATGCCACAGACGTGACTGCGTTTGGCTTTTGAAACGCCGTCTTCCCCAGAAGTACATATCAGATCTCCCAACAGTAGCCATCTCCCCCAACTTGTGACTACTAACCCCCTTCCTAAGCACCTCATGCGCCCCAGCCTGTGCTCCCATCCCCCCCGTAGTCTCCCGATGCAGGCGTGGTCGTCTAATTAAACAGCTAGAGGAGCATTCACTCTTGACATGCCCTCAGGGTGTGCCAAACAGGGCACGTGGGCACGGGAGGGGGAAGATGAGAAGGTGAAGGGGGAGCACAGTGGGTACATGGGGGTTTGGGGTGGTTCCATGAAAGGGCAGATGGGGGGATGGGCTTGAAAACGCCAGAGTAACCAGGGAGTCTGGAAACCCCTATAGCAGGAACACAAGGGGACTTATCATTCCAGCAGACCTGAGCCGAGTGCAGGCATGTGTGAAGAGTGTGGCGCTGAAGCTCACCTCTCTGCACATGGGAATGTGGAAATATGCAGAGCAGACAAGACAAACTGCTTAGTATACGCAGCACACGCTGACATACATTCATACACTGATTCACATGTTCACACACTCATGCGTGCACACGGTCTCATGTGCACAAAAAATAGCTGATCACATGAAAGCATAAATCGAACAAAGAAACTTGGTTGATAAATGCATCGTGTAATAATCAAATGATCAAAGAGGAAGTGTACTATTTATTAGATATTTCATTCTGTTTGGAGCACATTAGGAATGCTAATACATGGTTGCTCGCTGAGATTAATATTAATATTCCTCAGTCCTGGGGGCTAAAAACTATAGAAAGGCTATGCTGTCTGGTGACGTCTGTGTGCTTCATTGAGTAGCCCACAGCACACAGACATACACAGACTGAATGCTACAGGGCTGCCTGAACCCATCACATCAAAACAGCTTTGCACTGAGAAATCAAACAGAGAATAAATGGACGGCTTCAACGAAACTTCACTTCAATATGCGCCATACAGTCAGAGAAACGCAGCTTTGAATTTTCTTATTTTTGTGCTGGCGCTGGCTGTTAGTCTGGTCTTTTGTATGGAGCGGAGATAACAGAGCGATTAAGACGCATGCAAAAACACTTTAGAGAAATTAGAAATACAAAGAAATAATCAAGAGAAATAAAGAAATGTAATGTAAATGCGCATGGATGGAAGCATGTAATTTAAAGATATACAGGCCTCTTGATGTACGTGGTTGCAAAAACAGACATTGGCGGACAAATTAGATTAAAACAAAACAAAACAAAACAATCTCTATAAGAGCACCACAGTGGCCGTGCATGCTAGATGGAGCCAGGGGGATAGGGATGCCGTTATGGGACACTACAGTGAGTCGCTCCTCCCTGCTCTCCTCACCCAGCTGAGCCAACAACATACAACCCCATTTTACATCCAGAGGCGAGAGTTATGACGCTGTCAGAGCAGCTGTGACAAAGCTCACTATCAGGGTGGATGTGTGTGTGTGTGTGTGTGTGTGAGAGAGTGCATGCCGAGCGTGCACACGCATGTCAGTGAATGTAATGTATATCTCAGTCTGCAGAGTGTTCCATTTGCATCCATTTGAAGCAGGCAGCAGCTTTCGCAAACCCCCATCTTCCCATCAGCCCCTCGCTCCCTATACCCTGTCATTTTGGTGCTTGGAAGCACTGATAGGTTGTGTGGCTGTTTGTGTGTGTATGTGGGTTTTTTTGTGTGTGTTTCTGCACTGCCATGTCTGATAGATGATGTGCTTATTTGGTAATGAGCCACGCTGTACAACGCCCATTTTCTCTGACTCCCCAAGAGGGCTTCAGCCTGCTGGGGCAGAACTCTTCCCTAAATCATCTTTTCTGCGGTAGCTCGTCCCCCTCTGCCCCCACGCAGCCCAAACCTCACCAGGCTCACTACCTCCACCGCAGGCCCTTCTTATCTCTCTGGGGGAGAAGGGACAAATTGCCCTTTGTCTAGACTGCACAGATCACTTGCTACTGACCTGTTCATTATTTTACATCGGCTGTGGCGATGGCATATGTGTCACTGATGGCCTGCTCAAGAAATCCATTTTAAGTGATTGACTGATCCTCCAAAATTGAAAAATACAGTACTGTATTATCCTGGACATGGTGCCAATATAACTACTAAATCAGTGGTGCAGGCTCCCATTCTTGTCAGGTACAATATAACATGAAGAAAGCAGAGCATTGATCCTGATATAATCCTAATGCACACCAAAAACCAACACTGGCAGCCTAATAGAGTCATTCAGGGGCAGAGGCAGCCTGAGCATAACATACACTGTATAACATGTACTGTAAACATGCCTGGGAGCAAACAGTCCTAGATGACAGGCTCACTCTGCCTTCGTTTGAGGTTTGCCTGATTTACTAACACATGTAGTGGTTGCTGGCCAGCTTTTGGAAAATGTGTGAGAGAAAGAGGGAAACTGGAGTGAGAGAGAAAGATTAAAAGACAGGGGGATGTGGTAAGCAGACAGGCGAGACAGTTTATCCAAAAGATGATCAAACCGCTATTCCCTTCTCCACTGTTGAAAATCATTGCCGCTGCAGACAAGTGATGAAACTTATCTGCTGATAGGAAGCGTATTCCCACCTCAGCCCATTTCTTGGCTCTCAGACTCCCTGCATATGCCGGCCCCCCCCTCCCGCCTCAGTCTCTTTTAAGGATAAAAGTGAAGGATAAGGAGGGCATGAGTTACTCCTGTATCCTGTGGCTGATAGCTCAGGCATGCCAAACATTCAGCCGCTGCTCCATCCATGTCATCAGTGGACAGAGTGTGACAGCAGGATGTAGCCACAGAGACCCTGATAAGGGCCGATATCAGCCGAGTGAAAGGCTAAGCAAGGGGAGAGGTGAGGGGGGGGTGGAGAAGGAAAAGAGAAAAGGAAACGGCCAAGGAAGATGCAAGAGCAGAAGGAAGGAGTGAAAAGTGCGATTTTATTATTTTTGCAGGGCATTTTTGAGACAATGAGGAATTTCCGGAGCAAATATACTAGGGCTCAGCTGGACAGTGCTGAACAAAAAAAGTCAACCCATTAACTTTACCAATAGATATCAGCAAAATTACAAAACTGTTTACATACTGTATGTTGTGTGTGCATGGAAAGCATGCATAGGTGCATGTGTGTGTGTGTGTGTGTGTTTATGTGTGTTTGCATGTTTGTGTGTGGGGCAGAGTCGATCCCTCAGGCTGTGTTCACGCTTCAGCGGCACAACATCCACAGGCTTGTTTTGACACCGCACTGTGTAGCTGCAGTCATCATCTAATTGTAGGTCACACAATCCTAAAGGACTGGACAAAAAGTTTTTGAAAGTATTTGATTTTGAACCCAACCCCCCAAAATTCTTGAAATGGCTTGCTTTACATCATTTTGTAAAGTTACAGTTTTATTTTATTTTATTGATTCATTTAATAGGGACAATGCCTATTTATGAACATTAGTGTGAGAGATACACCCATGTAAATATGCCAGAATTTACAACAGGAATTAGTCTATCCTTTGGCTTTTCGGTGAGAGAGCAATGTGTTATCTGTAACTTTGTCTATCGCGAGCGTGTGAAATGAACTATAGCACCCTTGTACTGGTGGATAAAGAAGACAATATCAATTTTTTAAGACAAAACACCCATTTGGATATCAAGCAATCGGACGTGCCCTCTCCCCAGGAGCCTTGAATTTCCTTCATTTCCCTAAATATACTTTGACTCTCATTTGATACAGCCTGTAATCTTTTGTCTGACACAATTTGCAACAAGGAGCAATACCCAGACACCTTTCACACACTTTACATCCTACAGCTGCATTATAACATAGAGGAGACGTGCCCCCTCTGGAAACTGTAATGAGACTGTACTGATACTAGACTGTTCCATGTGAATTTGATTGGCTCAGTGCTTCAGTGGATAAATTATGTCCCTCTGGCAACAGGCCACTTTTGTGTGATTTGTTCACTTAATTACATCTCTCACACTTGTACTTGTTCTGTTTTTAGTTTGCTAAAGATGTCCAAATTGAACACTGGATATTGAGCAAATTACAGTGTGCCATGTTTTCTGTCTGTTTTGTGGCCCTCCTGGTACTATTTGGCACAGGGGCATAATCATCCCCAGTCATTAATTCATAGCCTGCTCCAAGATAAAGAGGAAGCTGTGTTTGGGCATGATGTGTTTGGTTACTCATCACAAATCTTACATAAAACTTTTTTTTTTTTTAATTTGGCCAAGAAACCAAATATCTTATCCAAAGTATCTGAAATTAATCACAGTAGAGTGAGAGAGTAGCTTGATTTGCTCATCTACTGCCAACTTTTCCTTCAAAACAACAGCTGGATATTACTAAATCACTGTAGTGCTGATATATAGTATATACTGCACACGTCTATTTCCCCATCATTATCATCAGCGATAAATAGGTCTATGGAAGGCCTAGGTAATGTTATGACAGCTTTGTGCAGTTTGACACAGAAAAAAAAAAACTTACACTGGAAAAAGAACTTCAGAAATATTTATTCAAATCCAGGTTTTGAGAACAAAATAGCGTATGACAATAACCAATACAGAATTCAATCAATAAATTAAAGCCATTACCGGCTAGTTCACACAAACATTTCATTTTGCGTCAGTAACATTCTTTTTTTGGGGGGGGTTTCTAATAAACAGCTTTACAAGGAAGGATATGTACAATGACACACGTCTGTCTGCAGAAAAACAAGCAAAAGAGTAGAAATGGCGAAATGATGGCTGGATATTCAACAAAACGGAGCTTGTTTGAATAGAGCTGCACACAAACAGGTGCTCCGACTAGGACTAAGACATGAATTAATGACTGCAGAGGTCCAGATAGCTTTAAAAACATGTTTTTAGATGGTGTGTTGCTTCAAATAACCCATCGGAGGCTGCTACCGGTGTGAGGTCCTCAAGCCCACATAGAGATTGTGAATAGCCCACCGCTCCCTGAAATGTCTAGCCATCACCTTAGCTGTGGTTTCTGTGTAATGCTACAAATAAAAGGTGAGGCACCCTCTCGGAGAGCCATCCCTCTCTCTCTGTGAGACAGGAGCCCTGCGCACGCCTGCCCCTGCTCACACTGTTGCTAGGCAACACATTAAATTCCAGTGTTCTGTACGTCCAAAGAACTCTGGGCTTCTGTGCAAACCTACAAATCATCAAGTCCTCCATTAGCCGAGCTGTCAACAGCCCTCCGACGCCAGAAGACTCAAAGTGAATACGAGAACAACATCAACATCTACAAAAACAGCAAAAAAGACATACCACGAGCGATTAGAAACACCCAGAAAAGCTATTTAAAAAGAAAAACGGAGGATGTCAAGAATACTTGCGAGGAAACCTTAAAATATAAATTCATAAAGCATTTTAAAGCCATAAAAAGAAAGAAAAAGAAGACCAATATCTTTCCCCAAACAGGACCAGCCTGTTTGTATGCTTAAATTCAGTCATGTCCCTCCTGGCCAGCATCAGCCCGGGGACATGTCGTGTTAATGCACCTATCCAGGCGTCTTGGAATGGGACGTGACATTGTTAGCGTTGAAAATTCAGCTTGTCCCCCAGCACTGGGGAGCTTGTTTAGGCTTAATGAGCGGGCCAACTTGACTTTCAATTTTGCAATTAAAAGTTATTTCTCTTCAAATTGTTGTGGATCTGCGAGGAAAATGTTGTGCTAACTCTTTTTGGCATATTTAAATCATTTTATCCAGGTGGACTTCCCTTTTTTATCTTTTAAAATGCACAAAAAAAATAATGATTTTCTTTTTTCAGTACTAAAAACTGGTATCCAGTGAGCAGCTCTTATAGCAGGGAACAGATGATGCATCACATCGTCTGAGACCACTAAAAAAAAACAAAAAACATGTCTTTACAGTGTGTTAATGAAGCAATTAAGACCGATGTGATGATGGATAAAGGAACAGAGTCTTACAAAAACATGCTTTACAGTCTCTACATGGCTCTGGATTTTTGTTTTTGTTTCTTTTCTTTATCTTTTTTTTCTTTTTTTTTTGTCACAGCATGTCCACCCCAGTCGGTTTGTGGCCCATGTGAGCGTTGAGTCACATTCCGCTCCTTCAGATGTGCTCTCGGTTCATCCTCCTACTGCCTTTGCAAATGAGCACTCTGCTCGCCAAATCCCTCCCTGCTCTACCCTTTCCTCCGCTGTCAGATTTAATTTCCAAACGGAATACTGTGAAGGGTCAATGGGGAAATAATTCCTTCCAGGACCCCTGTTTTAAATTCCCAAAGCTACATTTCTCTGGATACCAATAGTCTCGCTCGCTGTCAGATTTGACACTTAATCCCATCATTCAGTCCATATCGCGCTCTTCGGAGATGCTCGGAGAAAGAGAGATGGATGGGAAAGGGCACGGGCATCTGAATTTCAAATGGGTTTCATCAGCATAATGCAATCAGTTTAAATGTTTACAACTACTTTCTCCATGGCAAAGAGAGGGGGTGCTGACCTTATATGAGCTCACTTTCACACAGCAACGTATACGTGAGGAATAGGAGATCCCAACATCTAACAGGTCTGCATCTTAAAGTGCCTGCTGTGCTCTCTTTGTACGTGTGCAAGATTAATCTGAACCTAAACTGCCAGGTAATTTACAAAAGCATATACTTAATATCAAACATTTTTCACTCTGTCTCTGGACTATGTGTTGCCGACAAGTAATGATCAAAAAGACCGGTATCATAGCCGAATTTATATGGAGTGTGGCGATCTTTTTGAAGTGGCTGTCAGGGCGGCTGGGGAGGGTGCTGCAGAGGAGAGAGAGGCTCTACAGAAAACAGAAATCCCCCCTTACACCTCTCTTTCCCCTGCTGAACGTGTCCTTGCGGTATGCTTTTCATTCACATGATGGAGCAGCTCTTGGACTTGTCCTTGCTGAAGGTGGAGGAGAGCAGCTCTGTCTTGCTGGGCAGATGGAGGAGTCTCTTGGAGAGGCGGCGCACGGGGCTGGGCTTGCTGGCCGGCTGCAGCTTGTTCATGCAGGCCAGCGCTGCGGTGCGAAACACGCTGTGGATGCTCTTCTCCGACGTGAAGGCCGAGCACTCCAGGTAAGCCTCCGCTCCCAGCTGCTTGGCCAAGGTGGAGCCCTGCATTGGAACGGGGGAGCTGAACATTAGTGCTGAAATGATTTGTAGATTCACCGAATAATCAATTTTGATAATCAAGTGGTTGTGTTCGCACTGGCAACCTGTCCAAGAGGCTAAACCCTGGAAAGTCCCTGCCCTTACTGAGAATAAAAAATGGATGGATGATGGAGCAACTGTTCAATTTGTTTATCAAGTAAATATGCCAAACATTTTCTGGCTATAGCTTCACAAATGATAGGATTTGTTCACATTTCTTATCATAAATGTAAATTTGTCAGATTTTTATGGCTGCTGATGAGACTAAGGAAGCAATTTTAAGTCCTTTATTTGGGCTGTGGTAACTTGTGATCGGCACTATTTTTTCATTATTTCATTAGTTTTGACATTTGACGAGCAAAATTATTAATTGATTGAACTGAAAAAACAACAGATGGATCGACAGTAACTAATCATTAGCTGCAGCCCTACTGAACATATAGTATACAGTATACAGTGTATAAAATATATATCTGCATGGAAGACAGATGGATCAGGAGACGGACAGGGGAATAAAGGGAACAAACCTGTTCATGGGAGATGGGAGTCTGCTTCTGATTGGACAGCTCCATGAGCGTGCAGACGTCCGTGCGCAGGTCTGTTTTGCAGCCTATGAGCAGGATCCGTGTGCTGGGGCAGAAATCCAGGATCTCTGCTTTCCACTGCAGGGAAAACACACAGACAGCTGTCATCACACTGCCATAGTGTAAACTGTTCCTAGTAAATGTAAGATAGATAGTGTTCAATGGTAATGTTGAAAAAAAAAGGGTTGAGAACAAAAGAGAATCAAAGGGAGGGCAGAATAATTAAAGAAGTGGTTCACCCAAAATGCAAAACAAGATATTTTCCCACTAACCTTGAGCGCAATCTATACATTTTTGGCAAGGTTTCCAGTCTGCGACAATCTCCCCTGTCTCAGCACGCCTATACAACAGGGGGCTGAATAGCTGTTTTTTCTTTGTGGAGCTAAAAACTGTCAAAAATATACATGTAAGACACTCAAAAGCAACAGCTCCTTCCTAAAACAATGACAATGTACACGTGACAAAACCCACAGCTTTCAGTGGAGAAGAGTTTTGCTGGGCACTGTTTCCTCGTGAAAACCACCTGAGCACAAACTGTATCAATCCGCCCCAAATTCCTAATCCTTGGGGACGGATAGATTTCAGTTTGCCGATGTGTTGACCTTGGGCTGTGGATTACGTCGGGCATCTGTGTCATTGTTTTTTGGAAAGAGCTGTTGCTGCTGAGCTTCTCACAGGAGGATTTTTGACGGTTTAAGCAAAAGAACGAAAAGAAAAGCCCTCCAGCTCCTTGGCATTGAGGTGCTGGGAGATAGGCAACAGACTGGAAACCTCACCAAATCACACAGACACTATCTGGAGGGATAGACGGCACTGCAGGGTTAGGGGTTAATATTTTTTTTGCATTCTGGGTGAAGCGATCTTTTAAAGCATAATCAAGGAGACTACCAACTACAAGCAGTGAGGTGTGCAGCTGTGTCGCTGTCAGCCTGTCATGTTACATTGTGGCAGGCTGTACCTTCCTCAGCGCACTGTCTACTATATCTGGCCGGCTGATGTCAAAGCAGAGGAGCACTGCGTCTGAGTCGCTGTAGCAGAGCGGCCTGACGTTGTCATAGTACGGAGAACCTAAAGGGACACAGATCGGCGTAAGTTTACAACACAGAACATTAAATGACACGCAAAAACATCAGAGCAAAGACGACTGTGACAAGAGAGAAAAGGACAAGCTCGGGTACAGCAGTTTCTTGTTTTTCAGCCAGTGAATGTGAGCGAAACCATGCAGCGCACACTCCGGCAGCAATCCAGATAGGCCATGAGTCTGAATCCAGCTCTGATACTCCATTATAACACTGTATCACAATCATCCTCCTCACACGCACACAGCACAAACACAAACACACACACACACCCACACAGGCGATAAGAGAGCAAATCATTTCACTAAGCTCCTTGCCTTCCCACTGAGA
>OMLB01042984.1:13322-39681 GCA_900302555.1 Myripristis jacobus
CTCTCTCCAATAAATCAAATTAACACACTGAGTCACAACACACAGCGACTCCACACCGATCACCTCCTTCCTCCAGTCACATGGCGCATAGCAAACAAACTACCTGATTTCTTAGACAGATTAACATGGGAGAAACTCTTTCCACGATTATTCAGTTAGTGTTTGTGCTTTGTATCAGACGTGGTGGGAAAATGCAAAACACTGATACCACTGCTGACATCTGGGAGCAAAACTGACCAGATTAACAACAAAATATATACATGTGAGTATATATATATATGTATATGTATGTAAATATGTATATGTATGCCACACGCCACTAATATACATGATGATGTACACTATTCACATCAACTTGGTCTCTGGGAGTGACCCAGGACTGCTGTCACACAAACATGACAGCTCAGTGATGAAAGAGTTAATTACTGTCAGCAAAACAGTGTGAAGGAAACATATTTTTGCTTACATTTCAATAAATCGCCCCGCTATGTGTAGCCCCTCTTAACTCACAGGAAGGCTCCTGTGCTAAATACAGACTGACAGGATGTCCGCTCTCTATTGTCTTCCCTCCGCTACCTAATCGCTCACCGCACACCAACACTAAGATTTAATTTCCTACTCCTGTCCTCTGGGGGCCAAATGTGCACCAGAGGCTTGCCTTGCCTAAAATATACGGATATAATAACATCAGGAGAGGATACACTGCACAGGCTTCTACCGGAACTATCAAACAATCATGTTGACTTGAGGTAGCTGGCAGAGGCTCCTGAGGCAGGAATGCAAATTATTTTTTTCCAAATGGGACTGTCATTTATTGCCACCAAATACCAGTGCTATTACAAAGCCCTGCTGATTCACTGAGTTCAAAACTTTCACTTAAATCTACAAAATAGGTTTAGCCATATAAATACCGTCTATCAATCCCCTATTCTCTGAGTAGGAGACAAAATGCACACCGGCACACAACTATCCAGGGTGATGTAAGACTTGGGAAAGAGGAGGCAGGGAGATCTAAGAGGACACAACTTCTAGCACTTGCCACCTCCTACACACGGCCAGGCCCCTGCCTGGACACACAAACACACTAACCCACACGCAGAAACCCCCCACACATACACACACGCATGTATGCATGAAGGCACAAACCCACCTTGATGGTTAGGTGAAGAAACACAGGCTTATCCAATGAAACTGCCCCACTATCCTGGAGTGAAAGCGATCTGAGGGGAGTGGGGCTAATCCTCTTTAACCCGACAACAGATAAGAGTGCCTATTTCTTAATGAAAGATGCAAAGTAAGGAGTAAAAATAATCTTTTGGGTCTTATAACTGTGAGATGGTGATAAAGTCTGTGGCACACATGGCTCATCTGGACATATAGGAGGAAGGGGTGACTCGTTTGACACAAAATCTTGTCCTTGTAACTATAGTGTAACAGCTGACTGACCCCAATAATGGAGGATGACATAACATGAAGAGTTTGAACAGACAGATTGGGACGGCTGAGGAAATGTTGCGATGAATTACGATGGAGAGAATGGCAAGAAAAGTGAAGACTGATAAGAGCTGTGTGTGTGTGTGTGTGTGTGTGTGTATGCGTGTGTGTGTAGTGAAAATGTAAATACGTCTTATGCAATGTTTCCTCAGGGGAGGATGACTGTCCAGAAAGTTTTAACTCTGGAAGATAAACAGACAAACCAACAGAAGTTCAGTGGTGGTTTCAGTTACACAATAGCTTTTTTTTTTTTTTAGGCAGCGCACACCATAAGGCGACGGGGAGGGCATGCATATCTTTTGCTCTGTATCCCTCATTTGTGCCTTCTGTTCGCACTTACTGTAAGCCACACACACAAAGACAGCGCAAACACACTCGTCCACACACACTTCCACCCCCTGCGTACCCGAGGCAACCCCCTTCCCCTGTGAAACAACCCCTCTGCCGGCCAACTGGCGCTGCTCAACTTCCTCTGAGCAGAATGCCAATACGGTTATGAAAGGAATCTATCCTACTTACTGTAGCTGATTGCCTTTTTATTGATCTTGTTTACATCATTTTCCAGATGTGCAAGGGTGTCATTATGTCAGTGGGTCATTGCAATTCATCTGACCTTTTAACTCATGGCACAATTTGAGGACATCTGACCTAATTTTGTTTTTGCAAAATGCAGCAAAATCACCAATCAGTGGTCACATAGATAGATGGTTACGAACATAAGATAACTTGACTGAAGTGTCCCTGAATTTAAGAATACCAACATTTTTCAGATATTAATTCCATGAATCTTTCTTAAAAAGTGTGGTTGTGAAGAGGTGGAGTAATTTGAGTCAAATGGATCTTTGGGGGGCTTGAAGGTGCTGAATGAAGGAACTTTAAAAAAAAAAATATTTAGGATACTGGCATATTTAAAACATATTCAGGATTGGAAGAAAAACTACCATATCTTTTTGCTGAAGAGATTTCGATTGGGAGAATATTCAACAAGGGATCTTGAAGCTTTGAGGTCTGTACTGAGGGGGAGCTCAAGATTTCTTTAAAGACCTGATGATCATTTTATCTATTCCTTCTTGCCAAAATACAAAAAAAACAGCCAACTACAAATGCCAAAAACATGCCAAACAAATTCAAATATATGCTTGAAAAAGAAAAAAAGCTTGTCCAGGCAGAGATAAGATATACAAAAACAAAAATCACATGCAAAAAGCTTGCATGTGAATTAAAAGCACATGTGCCTCTTGGAGAAATTTGTTTTTACATGTGGACAGTTTTTTCACGTGTTCACCTTTCACACACAAGGAGACAGTTTGCTCGACAAAATGTTGTTTTCACGGAGCAAACGGGAAATTTCAGTGTCCGAAAGCACATGAGCTTTGAACTCATAAATGGGGTTTCACATGTGACCTTTTTGTGAGGAATTTATTATACATTTCACACTTTCCATTCAACATTTCAATGAGCATTTCCATTTTTCTAAAGAGCTGAAATCTTGGATAGTCACAATAACAATTATACTGTTAGATTAGAAGTTACTGATGTATGTGTTTTTTTAATTATTGTTATCATTGTGTAACACACTCTGCATTAAAAACTGGGTGCTCTTTAAGTTTTTGATCCATGACATTTTTGTTTTTTGTTTTTTTTGTGATCATCTATTTGATAACTGAAAGAAATTCTCTTCCTGCCTCCCCGTCTCCATCTGAAGGTCAGAGGTCATGGTTCGTTTTACAGCAGCAGCTACGTAGCTCACAGGGATTCAGTGTCTAGCTCAAGGACACTTCAGCAGGGTTGATATTTGCTGTCACAGGGGACTGACCTTGTTCTCTGGCTGAAAGACGGCCTCGCTATTCACTACTCCACTCAAGGCCTGCCTCTCTGAGAACTAGCATAAATTAAACCTGATCTGTCTAATGCATGTGACAATTAACAAAAAGATCTTCGCGAAGACATTTACCAAGTGCCATCTTCCTGAACTTTAAAAAATCAAGCATAAAAAGGCGAGAAGACTGTGTTGTCACTCAGCAGTGTCATTCAATCCTGTGGCACTTTGCCTGGAGCAGCTCACACTGGGGAAAAGCTGCTGAGCAGCTCTGAAACAGGATCAACAGATAGTGATGTCTGCGTAAACAGGCAGCAACGCCGAGTCTCAGCAAGGGTAAACAAGACAGAGAGACAATAGACAAGATAAACCCTAATTTACAGTTGTTTACCAACCCCTGGCTCCCTGTATTGTCTGAAGGGTGGATGGGAAACAAAAGTTTCACAAATCAGCCTAAATTATACTGAGACTGGCCATTTCATTCATTACTCAAGCACAGAGCTCAGTCAGTAAAGCCTGAGGGGAATTTCAAAGGAGCAGCAAGTCAAAGACAGAGAGGAGAGAAGGTCACAGCTCAGCGTTTCATAGCATTTACCCTAAATCAACAAAAGTCAGCTTTTTTGTGGTCATGTAAACCAAACCGCAGAGTATGATCCTCACCTGATGTGTCCCAAAGGCTGAGCTCAACACGTTGATCATCAAGCTCCAGACAGGCTGTGTAGTTTTCAAACACAGTGGGGACGTAAGTCTAGAGAGACACAAGGGAATGGCTTTTAGGGAGCATCTGTGGTTTTTCTCACTGATTTACATGAAGCAATTCTAGCATTTTGTTTTGATCAACAAATGTAGGCCACTTGATTCTAACATCAGCTTTAAAATCCTCCTCTGTGTAACTTACATCATGCATCTTTTCAAATGTCATAATTCTAAATCTCTAATTCTAAATCATATATGTCTATCCTGTATGCATTTATAGACACATTATACTGATACCATAGGAATACCACGAAAAATACCATTAAGTAAGATAATATAATTAAAAACTACCCACTGTGCACCACTGACTCTCTATAAGTCTCTATAGGAATGTTGTGGTGCTAACCTATGGTCATTTTCACTAGGGGGAAATGCATTTTAATATCACAACCTGTAAATTAAACCATCCATCTTTTACACTGTTATCATTAAAAAATATGAAAACATCTAATGCAGACAAGGCTGTATGTTATAAATAGCATACCTCTGGGTAGCAATCCTTTGCCAAGACTTGTAACATTGCGGTTTTACCGCATTGGACGTCCCCAACCAGCACTAGTTTACATCTCGCCACAAAAGGCTGGGTGAGTCTTCTTTCCTTCATTATGTGGATAAAGAGAACAGGCGCTATCAAAAAAATGAATGTGAAGGGGATAAAAACTTTGAGGATCCTGCTGGCGTGCGCTCTCCTGCCGGCGGCTGCGGTCAGACAGGCAGCGGCAGCGGCTCTGACCCATAAATGAGAGAAGCACTGCGGAACTTTATATTGTCGCGCCAACCAATGAGCGCGGCGCTGTGGGCGAGAGCGGCGCTCCCACCGAGGGCAGCGCACCAGATCCTGCTGCTGCTCCTGTCTCTGGGCTGGCGAGCCGCATGCCTGCGTTTGCAACAGGCAGATGATAAGCTGCAGATACTCAATTAATGCGAGGAATTCTGTATCATTTTACCACAACGCCTAATGGTTGGCGATGTGATGCTCAAAGCAGACGGATAAGTCAGTCACTGATATGGCAAAGCGCACCCGGTATCAGTAATCAATTCAGGGAGGATTCATTTATTATTTCTTTTCACGAAAACGCCATCACTCTGATATGTAGGCCTACTATGCTATACATTTGTATCATAAATATTAATGCCAGCCCATAACGCTGCATGGGTAAACTGAGTTTATGTGGGTTAGAGCAAGTTTGTCTGCATGCTCACTCCTATGGTAGCCCGTGCTGTATGTGATGTGCAAGGAGCCTCACATCCAGGGGTGTAGTGGAGAGTGTGTACGGGTAGGTCTATATGGAGTATGTCCACCTCCTTCCTGGCTGTTTACAGTAAACCCACCTATTGGCCAAATAGCCATTGAAATACATAGGATGCATCCTCCCCAGTTATCAAGCTGCCTACTTAGTAGTAATAATGACCTCATTCTGGCTACAGGCCAGAAGCAATTTATTCTTATTTTGTTAACAGCTGCAAGAGAAAAGGGATCCCCAGTATACTGTATTTTTTGCTCATTTATACCGAATTTATCCATCATCAGTGATCATCTTTTGTATGCAAAGTTGCAATTTTTGTGAGACTTAACATACTAAAATTCAGTGAAACCAGAAATAATTCAAAAACACTTTATCTGTCATGTGACTTTTGCTGATAATAGAATTTGCTTTGTGTGTGGGCTGCCTCTTCCTCCGATTATACAAATTCCTGTGCGGGGTTTCTTGACCCGAAAAGCTCACAGTATCTTGGGCTCAGAGGTTGCAGCCTCAGCAACAGGTCATTTTGGTCAAATGATAAACATGATACGGTGAAATGGTCAAAATATATGAAAATATTCACAGTAAGAAACTGCTCATTGCTTTCTCCAAATTAGGAATAGCTTTACATTTGGAAACAAACCAATACAGCATATGAGTGAATCATTACATTAGGGTAATAATCAATGAATTTATGCAGGCAAATTGAATGTGTAAAATGTAGCCATGTGGGAATGCATGTTTACTGTGTACAACATGTTTTTTTTCCGTTTAACATATGATTGTGACTTTATGTGTACATATGTTTGTATAACACGTAGCGTGTGATGACTGCTGCACATACAGGACTGAGCGCTGCCTGCCAACCCTAAATAGATGACAGATGGCATCATCAATCTGAAGTATAACAGAGAATCCTAGAGTGGCAGCCATTTGCAGAGGAAGTGGAGCATGGTGAGCTGCACAGAGCACTACTGTCACACAGGTCAGTCACACATGTTTTTTTTTTTTTTTTTTAATGCTACTAATGTGTAGCATCTAACTCTGAATGGCGAAATCCTGAGACCTGAAAAGCATAAGGCGGACCAGTGATGCGCACGGACTCTGAAAAGGGGCAGGGGCAACATACTCTGAAAGGGCAGTTTCTGCTTTGCCCTGGGGGCTCAGTTGGCTGAAGCGCCTTCTATGCAAATGCAGCATTGAGGTTTTGAAATTTGACTTTGTTGCTTGGTTGCATCCCCTCTCTTGCCTCTTTACTGTGGCTTTTGACTGTTAACTGTCTCATAAAGCAGAAATGCCATAAAAACCATAAGCTTTAAAAGGGCACTTTCACATAAATATGAGAGCACAGGGCCATGATGCTCCCATGCTCTGCGGGGAAGAATTTTTTGTTTTCTATAGTGGCATTTATATACCCGTTCATGCGAGGAAAATGGAATATACTTGCATTTCTTCCCTCTCACTGAGATTAATATGCAGTCCTGTCCAAAAATTATAGGCTTAGCGTTGGTATTCAGTATTTGAAATTTCCACTTTCATCCACAAGTTGCACTGCTCTATCAATAAGAGTCAATGCTCAAGTCTTTTTGTGGTCTGTGGGCTCTTAAGAATGCCTGATGAAACCTCAATAAGTTGCTGAAAGTGGAGATGCATTTTGAGGATCACTTTCCTGATAGGTTGCATGCTATTTTTAAAGTTTTGCCCCATATTCAGAGCAAAGGCATTCATACAGTTAGTGGTGTAAAAATAGATTGTCTCCATTCTCAAACAGTTCTTCTTCTTCTTCTCAGTGTTTTTTAGCACCCTGGAATTTTGGCTGTTCATCTGAATGAGCTCCAGACATTGTTTTTTCTGCACAGATTGGACAAAACGAGGTGAATGTGTCACGATTTTATGGAGAGGACGAAAACATTCATGTGCATGGTTTCAAATACCTGCTGCTGAGCAACATAAGATGTTGAAGAGAAAAAATGGCATGTGTGCCAGTGGTGATTAGCCTACATATAGAGAGAATACTGTGGTATAAAAGCTTTCCAGACTGGCTACCTGCCACTTTTAGCTTGTAGCTCCTCAGGTGATCAGGATGCCTGTTTAGAAACTCTGTCTCAGTGTTTCAATCTGAAAAGGGCACCTAGGACAAAAAGGCAGGAGCATTCGTCCAGCCTGCATCCCCCTCCTGTGCAGCCCTCTTAGACAGACAGAACCACTCTCTTTCATGTTTTAACACTGAACCTCGTTTCTTCATGCTCTTTTCCCTCCCCTCACACACACACATACACATGTTAACACATGCATACCCGCATACACAAACAGCATGCAAACACTGGCTCCCTCGTGCTCAGAGTTTCAACGCCTCATGTTCTGTTTCTTCCTCTTCACACATTTGTATTTTATTTCTTTATGTGTTACATCCTGAAAACTGTGTTGCATAACACAGGCTGTCTCAAGTGCAGGACACGTTCGCAGTTACTGTCCTTGACATTTTAATGATCATTTTCAGACTTTCCTCTCTGTAATTAGACAAAGTCTTTGTTGTTTAAGCTGGATACTTATTTATAGAATTTGATCCTTTATTCAAGTCGGCGTGAGTTCAAGGAAAACCGATAAGACTTTCCTGGAGATGAGAATGTTTTAGGGTTAGGAAAAGCTGACATGTTTTGATGTTTTTGAAGAGACATCATCATCATCATCATCAAATATAACCTTGTGCTATCTGGTCAGTCTCAGTATAGAATATGGTAGCAATGGATTGCCGCTGACCTATGTGTCGCCAGTGTTTCCCTGATGAAAGGTGACAGCTCCCTGATATGGAGGCACACTTTGGTAATCCAAACATGCTGTGACTTTTACATAAACCCAAATGAAAACTCCTGTTATATTTGACCCATAATGCTGGTCATCCTGATCCATGGACTCCATACGACCGTCTGACCTAGATTTATCGTGCTGAAAGTTACATTATCACTACCCGCTTCACCTTAAGTTGTCCCAGTGACATTTAGTGTGTATTTATGTATGTGTGTGCATTTGCCTGTGTGTGTATCTGTGTCACTAGAAGTTTGTGTGCATGTCTGCTGTATACAAATGTTCTCCTGTATGCTTACATGTGTATATGCATGGCAAACAAGAGGAAAACTCGGGTGCAGTGGCACAGTTCTGGCCTGTAAGAGGAAGGGGTGGGTTATCAATCCCATATCTATTTACATAATTTCCATGCAGCGACACCTGCTATGTTTTCACATGGTTGACTTTATCTTGAACATGTTCATCAAACAACTGCAAAAGCATGCTCAACATAAACAGCAAGGTCACACAAAAAAAAAATCCATCACTTGTGCAACCTGGTTCCAGCCAACCACCAGAAAAAGAAACCATATTCCCCATGCCTTGCAGTCATATAATTTGCATAATTCAAGTAAGACATGGTTGAGAGCTCTCGCATTATGTAAATCAGGGTATGATTAAAGACTATTCCATATACCTAAGTGCAATCATGAAGTGGAAATGTATTGGGGATGCTGATCTATTAATTGCTCTTGAACATGCCACAGTTCACTGATGCTGAAAAGGAAAGACTGGGTCATTACCATGAATTTGGATCACAAGTATTTCACATACTGTAGCTTATTATACTAACAGCTTGATAACTGGAGTGGTGGAGTGAATTTGTCATTTTCATCATTTTCAGTGACAACTGTGAACAAGCTAAAACAACTGAGCCGCGTAAAAGTAGTGATCCCTCGGTTAATCATTTGTTCGTAAAATAAAATATTGCCATCCTCATGTTAATTCGTTTGATCCTAAAAAAAGACCAATACCTGTATTTCACCTGCACATTTCTTAGGTTAGCAAAGAGTATGAATTTTGCTGAAGAGGTTTGGTAATACATTTGAAAGATGAGCATATTTACTGTGTTGTAAACTGTAGTACACATAACCACATAATCCCTGAGTGTGGCATATTCTCTGAAGCCAATGAGTTTGTTTTTGTGATGTGACATTGATCTGGTTGTTAAAAGACTGAATTGAGTAGGTTTGATAGATAGATTGCACTGATAGATTACATGATTACCACATCACAACAAACCACTGTTGACCACTGTTGCCTCTAGTAGCCTGCCACTGGATCATCAAAGTGAACCTTCATTTGTTTTTCATTTTTATTTACCTCATTAATTACTTTTACATTCATGCACTTTTACCTCTTACCCCTTTCTGAGATGTGCTGTTCTGCTTTTCACTGACCTGACATCACAGACATCACTGCCACATCTCTTTGTAAAATAGAGCAATTATGAAATCGTACTGCCCTCTAAAGGTGTAAAAGGGGAAGTGCACTTCACGCAGACGTATGAGATGAGGAACCTACGCACATCATCATGTTAGAGACAGTTTGGTGGATTATATCTATATATTTATGGGATATGGGGTTATTCAAATAAACACACAAAAAGCTCTCTATGTAAAATGCAAATGAATGCAAAAGACTTTATTAATTGTGCATTCACGAGTCCCTTCGAAGGAACACTCAACACTACAAATCCCATGATCCTCTCTTCGCTAGTGCTACTTCCGCCCTGTCTTCCGTTTTAGGATAAAGATTACAAGGTTGAGTGTAAAGAAAGCTCGATGTGACATAAAGCGTCATGAGCACAACGGTTACCCAAATACGAGTTATTTTTCTTTGTCTTATCTGATTCCTTGGTCGTTAATGTATTTCCTTTTTCTTTTAAGTTTACATAAACGGCTTTTCTCACTGCGGTGACGTCACTGCCTCCTCCCTCTGTCATTGGTTCTACCGTCCCCTCGTTCAGACTTTCGCGCGCGCTCTCTCAGAGCAAAATAACGAAGCTACGCTGTCAACCCGCAGCGTGACTTTACACCACTATCAGACAAATTATTGTAGAAAATGCCGTCCTCAGACTATGACCCGGCCTCTTTACCGGACTTACTGCCGCTGTACTACCGGAGACTGTTCCCGTTTTCTCAGTATTACCGCTGGCTCAACTACGGAGGAGGTCAGTGTGCTGCTTATCTGTGTCAGGGAAGCTAGCAGGTGGAGCTAAGTCAACTGTTAGCTTATTGGATCAGTGTCAACCACTACGGGAGGGTCGTCGTTTGCTTGTCCTAATTCAAAAGTTTATGCATTTTGCCTAGTATTCACCACAGTGTCCTTCTGGTTCAAGTATTGGATATTGACACTCAGTTGTAGCCCAGCCTGTGCCTCAGACAAAGCCAGAGAGCACACAGCAGTCAGTAAAGGTAACGTGTTTGTGTTTACTTCCTACCTTCAGTGCAGAAGAACTACTTTCAGAACCGGGAGTTCTCCTTCACGCTGAAAGATGACATCTACGTGCGCTACCAGTCCTTCAGCACGCAGAACGAGCTGGAGAAGGAGATGCAGAAGATGAACCCGTACAAGATTGACATCGGGGCAGTGTACAGTCACAGGGTGGGATTGCTGTTCACCAGTCTTGTTCTGTATTGTCACAAGGGCTGGGTGATATGGACGAAATCAAATGTCGTGATATTTTTGACTAAATACTTTGATATTGATGTTGGTGACTATACTGTTGGGATGACTACTGGTGCTTTCGCAAAATTTACACAATGAGAATTTTGATAAACATCATCAGCAATGTGGATATGATTGCCAGGTAGGTAGAGACAAAAAAACAACAACTTCCAGAACAGACTTAAGAAAAGTTGTAAAAGTTCAGAAAATTACATCTGTTTATTGTAATGCAGCCTTTATAAACAGGAGAGGACAGCACTTATGCCATGTGTCAATATTATGATTTCCAAAATCCAAGATGATATCCATTCATATATTACAATGTCAGCTCTCTCTGAACTGTTCAAGTACAAATTTGATGTTGTTTGATGATGATGATGATGATGATGATGATGTTGTTTGTTTCTCACAGCCCAATCAACACAACACCGTGAAGTCGGGAACTTTCCAGGCCCTGGAGAAGGAGCTAGTTTTTGATATTGATATGACAGATTATGATGATGTCAGAAGCTGCTGCAGGTAAAAAGGTTATATGAATTTAATTAGTTGATTGATATTTGGAAAAAAAAATACATGTTGATCCACTGTGATACACTGCTGTACTGATAAACAGAACCACCTCAGTCTGCAGGTATAATAAATGTGTACGATTTTGTCTCGCATGATATGCATTGAAAACTAACAGAGTGTGTCCTGACAGTCATAGAAAAGGTGCAAGAGGACCTTGAACTTGGTGCAACACATTAATTACACACTTAAAAACAGACTAGAGAGATTATATGCAGTTATCCCTTTTCAGTGCTGCAGACATTTGCTCCAAGTGTTGGACCTTGATGACCATTGCTATCCGGATCCTGGATAGAGCTCTTCGAGGTTTTTGTGTCATATATTTTTTTTAAATTTAATTCTGGTTATCAACTTGTTGTATCTGTATTTTTCCATGAATTGTGTTGTTGGTGAAACTCTGTGCATCATCTATGATATTCCAGAGGACTTTGGTTTCCGGCACCTACTGTGGGTTTATTCTGGCAGGAGAGGTGTGCATTGCTGGGTGTGTGACGAGGCTGCCAGGAAGCTCTCCGTGGCAGCTCGCTCTGCTGTGGCAGAATACCTCAGCCTGGTGAAGGTAATGAGACCCCACCGTGCATGAGGGGTGAGGGACGGAGCTGGACCGTGTTTGTTACTGGGATGGGTGCATCTATGAGGATGCAGACACAGAATGAGTTCCAGTGAGACTAGATCCTATTGAGATTGGATGTGCAAGCATGTGTACTTCTTGACTGTCTCTCTTATAAATACCCCATGATCACTGAAAAAGGTGCTCTCACAGTTGCTTTGGGAAAAACTGTAATGTTCATATCTTTGAGAAACAGGATAGTCATTGGGAATATGCAAAACTCCACATTATTATCACCAAGTATAGCTGCTGCTATGATGAACAATCATTATTGTCTTAGTCAACTTTCATCAAGGCACTGAGCTGGGCGATATGGATACAATCAAATATCACAATATTTTTGACTGAATTTCTCTATCAGTATTATGAAGACATTGTAGGGATGACTGATGCTGTTTTCACAAAATACCTAGGCTGTGAGATTATGGAAAAAAAACCCCATCATTAGTAATGTGGATATGATGAACAAGCAGGTAGAGGCAAATAATAGAGCAGCTGTAACAGTCTAAGTTCAGAAAATTGCGTCTCTTTACTCTTTAAAACCAGGCCAGGGCAACATTTTTGTCTTGTCTCAGTATTACTATATTCAAAATCCTGGATGATATCTAGTCTTACATTACAGTATTCATATAAAATTGATATATTTCCCAGCCCTATTATCAAATAAATGAATGAATGTCTGACACCACATTATCCGTAGAAGCCATGAAACAACCACTGACATCATTTTTGCGTCTTTCCATTTGCTGCTGTTTAACAGGGTGGTGAAGAGACCGTGAGGAAAGTTGTGCTGACAGATCCAATTCACCCTTTCATCAGGTAAGAAGTGTGAAGAAGTGTTGTAACTGTACATGTTTTGTTTTGATGATGGTCTCACATTGCAACAATTACTGTCATCAAGACAGTAATTGTTTCCTTCATCAAGATGAGTGGCTTGATTTGATGTGTGAGGCACCACTGCGATGTTATATCATTCAGTTTTTATTGTTATTTGTAATCCCAACAGAGAGTCTTTGACAGTGGTGGAGCACTACTTTTCCCAGTATGCACTACAGGAACAGAACATACTGAGCAACAAGGAATCTATTGACAAAGTGCTGGCTCTTGTGCCTGAAGATATCCTTTTGTTAAATACAATGCTTTTCTTACAAGAGCGCATATGTGGACACGCCACAGCTGCACAGTATTGCATATTTTTTTCCTCTGAATATTGCGATTACAGTATGGACATAGCGATTTCTCTTTGTTTACAAAATGTACAGTGTTCACAGTGTACAGAAATATTCCTGCTAATGACTGGAGCGGACCTTAACTGAGTCATTACATGTCAGAAAGGATCTACTGCAGTTTTTCCAGACTGAGAAAAACCCTGAGAAGCGCTGGGGGAGGCTCAAGGCTCTGGCCAAAAACAAACAGGTCAGTCTTCATACCTGCATCCCAACATGACAGTAGTGTAGTCACATTGTTGTTTGTACATTAACATAATGAATAAGTGATAACCTTTCCTCATCCAGGCTGCTGTCAAGAAGGGCCAATACTTTGAGAAAGAAATCATGTTGCAGTACTGTTACCCTCGGCTCGATGTGAACGTCAGTAAAGGCGTGAACCATTTGCTGAAGAGCCCGTTCAGTGTCCATCCCAAAACAGGTGGGGCTCTCGTGAGATGAAGATGACATGTATACCACAGTCAGAAGGCTGAATCTCTTACTGTTACTTATCTCTTTCAACTCTGGCCAGGTCGCATTTCCGTTCCCATTGACCTGCGAGAATTGGATACATTTGATCCTTTTGATGTGCCCACGATCAGGTAAGTGATAATTCACTGTCTCATAGTGCTCTACTATGTGGAAGTTCGCTGTGTTTGATAATCATCGAAGCTGATGTTATAACTTCTTTTAGTCTGATCTGCGAGGAGCTGGATCGGCCGAGGAAAGGCGAAGAGGAAGAAAAGGAGGATGAAACCAAGGAGAAAGAAAATGAGAAAGACGCAGTTGAGCGACGAAAAATTAGAGGTGCATAAGACTGAAGACCCACTAGAAGGCTTAAAATACCCTAACTGATTTTGAAAAAGTGGTGCAATCAATACATGTTGATGTGCACATTAATAACATGCAAATATGCACTGAAAAACAATCAAAATGATATTATCATTAATTATAATTATTAGAACTTTTTTGTATTTTTTAACCTTCACATCACTGTAAACCGGGCCCTCATTGGCTGCTGTTGGTCTCTATTTTTAGATTGAACATGTGAAGCCCATCCTGATGGTCATAAATAATAACTGTTCGATGCAGTTGGGGTAGCTCACATGAGTCTGACGATCAGTTGGTGTTATTGAATCTTTAAACCCCCCTCTGGATTGTTAGGATGTCCAAATATTGTGATAAACAGCCTGATAATCCTCCAGTGCACTGGACAGGGTGTCTGTCCTTAAAAAGTCTTAAAATGTCTCAAATTAAATTTTTATAAATACTAGGCCTTAAAAGTCATTCGTCTTAAATCTGACTTTATAAAGTCTCAACTCCCATTAACATTTTATCAAATTACATTTATCTATCTTTTAATTGTCAGGCTTTTCTGTTTGAAATTCAACATTTGTGATATTACAAAACACCCTAATACTAATATTTTATGCTTTGGAAAATGTCTGTTGTAGATTAACCTAACTCACTTTACACTCACTCTCATATACTACATTTACATGCACACAACAAACCAAACTATTCACTTTATTATCTGAAGAGAGAAATCCACAAAAATCCACAGACCTACTTGTCCCAGGTTCTGTGTATAAAAAAGTTCAAGTTAGATTTATTCCAGCAGCAGCAGCTATCGAAGCTAAAGGAGTCTGTCAGAAACATGTAGTTAGTAATCGACCATATTCCTACCCAAAACTGACCGAATATACAGTACTGATCTTTACACTTACCTGCAATGGTCATATGAATAACAAAAAGACGATTTTTCAAAAAAATCTGGCTTAAATTTATTCAAAATGTATCCTCAAAATCTTTAAAAAAAATCTTAAAAAGCATTAAAATTTCTAACAATTAGAAATGATTGCATTTATTATAAAATATTCCAGTTACAATTGGCCAAAACAGTGTTTTCTTTTTGCCACAGATTACAAACGAACAAGCCTGGCAAAGTATGTGAAACACCTGGATCAGTTTCTGGATGGAATGGCTCGCTCATGGAAAGGAGAACTTCTCCGAAAAAGTGGTGAGGTTTTGTGAGAAATTACATCATGAAACAAGGAGAGGACTGACATCATTATGGGCATTCATTTTGTTTTTCCTAAATATCTCTTGTGGTTTTGTTTTCCTTGCAGATCTTCAGAAGGACTTCTGAACGGACTCAGTGATCACAACGGGATACACACCTACAAGTGCACGCTTCATTGTTGCACATTACTTAATATGAAAAAGAAAAATGCAATGTACCTTTTTATTGAACATTGTACCTTGGTGATGATGATGATGATGATGCTTTTTTCCTCAGTGGAAAATAACCTAATATTTCTTTTTGTATAATGTTGTCACTCCCAGTGAGGATCCAACCTTAAACAAAACTTTTATAATATCATACATTTTTGTACTGGAGTGTGTTGATATCTCATTGTATTACTCTTTCCTGCTTGTATTTTACTGTTGTATAGTCTTTATAATAAATTTAAACAAAACAAAAGAAGATATTCCACCCTCTTTTAAAAAAAAAAAAATCCTGTAAAGAGCTTTTTTTCGTCTACAACCTATGCAATGCAATTTTTTAAAAATTATTTTTAATTTATTTTATATAACTCAAACTGGCAGCTGTAACAGGAATCATTTGGAGGAGGTACATAAATAGATAGAAGCAGTGGTTCAATCTCAAACGTCAACTAAAACCCTCCGAGCACTTTGTACTGGATATCAAATGTTATACTTAATGAATAAAAGATATGATGGTTACTAATGCAGAACGGTGGCAGTTAAATCCCAGACAGTACATGGGCTTGAGGGCTTAAACTAGATGGCATTAAATATGTTATTTTGTTGAGGAATATTTGATACATTTAGAAAATAAAGACTAGAGAGTGGACAGAAAACGACAGGATTAGGCTGCATGGCCCGACTGAACAGGGATGACCCGGTAGGAGAAGCGGCGACTCCAACCGGATATCACGGCGAAGCGGGGGTCACAAATCCTCTCTCACAGCCATCTTGGATATAGCATCCTGAGTCGGTGAGTGTCTCTGTCGATAATCTAACATCATCCGGCCGTTTTTTGCTCATTGACTAGGGCACTAAACGTAAATTGCGTTTAAACAGAGCACAGTGTCCACCTCGGTACATTTATTTGTCTCCTCCGTCTTGTAGTTTGTAAAATACGTGCGATTGTTTGGCCGACTGCTGGATCAAAATGGGGGAACATGACTATCAGCCGACTAGCCAGGCAGCTTTGGTTACAGGCGAGCCGAGTAGCTTGTCAAGGCCGTAGGGAAAAAATGTGACAGTTGTGTGAAGTTGACTGCCATGACAGGTGGTTTATTAGTTGAAAAGCCAAGTTTAGACGGCGGAAAAGGCCACAGAGTTAGGCTTGTTGAGGTGTGTTATGTTAGCTAAGTTAGCCGCTTTGCTCAGACTGACAGAACAAGTTTGCTAACACTGGAGCTAATATTGAAGCGTGGTTTCTGTCACCAGCGGTCAGGCTCACCAAACAAGTCGTGTCAACTAATTTACAAAGCGACCCAACTGGCCATTTTTTCCAGTGGTAATGCCTAGCGATCAGCTGTGTGCCAAAGCAAGCCGGCTCAAGTTTTAAAAAAAGTCACACGGCGACGTTTACAAGTTAACTAGCTAACGCTGCTTTGTGTCACAAGAGAAAGTTATCTTGAGCTATAAATTGTGCCCACCCTTCTCTTTTTCTTATCAGCAACCATGCCTGGTGAAGCCACAGAAACGGTCCCAGTCACCGAGCAGGAGATGCAGCAGCCTCAAGTAGAAACTGGTGCGTATGAGCTTTGCCATAACTCGCATGCTTTGTATTAATGAGTGTCAGAGGGGTCCTGGAGCTCAAGTACTTGTTGATCTTACAGTAAGAGTGGTTAAAGTCGGTGTGCACCCTTTTTTCATAGTATTGGGTATAAGATTATTGTGCTAAGTTTTGTTGAGGGAATTCACTCTCAGCCAACCCAGACACTGAGATGATCCAACAGGTGATGTTTTTTTTCCCCCCCCACACTGTCACTAGACATCTGTTGGGACACTTGCATGGTGCCCTATTCAGGAAGCATGTGTTTTACACTTCCAGCAATTATAGGGCTGGTCACTAGAGGTGTGATCTTAATCGTGCCGAATTTGCAGCAGCACTTTGCTCACTGACACCTTTTTGGCAGCAGAAGTCACCAGCCACTGCTGTTCAGTTGTAATGACAACTTTTCTTTCTAGTCTCCTCAATTGATTGTAGTTACTATATAATGAAGTAATTAAAACTATTCAGTGGCTTGAGATTTCCAATATAAGTTGTTTACCACTATCAAACCAGTGGCAAATGCCTCTTGGAGAGACTAAAGTGGCTGCTTACTCAAATTTGCTAAATAATACATTTTAGTTTTGACATTTGTGGTGCATATTGCTGCATTTGAAAAGGGTAATCCAGGACCCCTCAGTTAAACGACTCACAATGCGCCGTGGTGGCTTGCACTGATGGTTGGGTTTTTAAGCACATGCATGGTAATTGATGATGTTTCTTTGTGTACAGAATATGCATTGACAGTCAGTATTGCACAGAGTGGATTTAACCTCTTTAGTAGTGATGGCACAGTGTTTGGTGTGTTTTTATAATTGTGCATATTTAAGTCCGGCCTTCAAGTGTATAATTGTAGCCTTTTGTCCTGAGCACATCTTCTGTATTAACACAAAATGGTGTCTGTATTTCTTCTTGGGCTTTTCTTTAAAATGGTTTATTTTGTTGTAAAGTGTTGAGCCTGCACAATTATTCTTTAAAGCCTTTCACTTGGACTAGGCACTTCATTTTCTAAGAGACTGACATGTTGATATCAAGTATCACTCATTCAGGTGGAATGACACAAAACCATAAATTATACCTTTCACAAGTTATCTTAACATTGCCGCAAGAATGTTAGAAGCATAACAAGCAGAAGAGATTATTTACCAAATCACTGGTTGTGGCAAAGGAATGCCACTTACATTGAATGGGGATTTAAATAGATCCTGCTAGGTGAGCTGAGGTCTGTTATGCGTGGATGAGTTTAAACTTGTGAGAGGAAAATTATTTTCAGGGGGTGGTCTGTTCAGGATAAAACTAATTTCTACAAAACAGTGACTGATGTTAGGGTCATAATTTCCCGTCTTACGCATTGGTGCAGTTTACGGGGAGGGATTTCGCTTGAGCTGTGGTTGGTCTTTTTCATCTTGGTCTGTACATGTATTGAAAAGTTTTTATTTTCTTGGATAGGCTGTTGTACATCTTGGGATTAATGGAGTTCTTCCAGCTTTCATCTCATGTTTGGACACTGCATGGTATTTGGGAAATGGGCACGTATTCTTTTGAATGCGCACAGCACCCCTTTTTACACTGGTAATTCAAGATTTTGTTTCATTATTGCATCCCTGAACTCCTTCACACACACTTTTTTCTGTCAGTGTGTTGTGCACAACCCCCACGTTCACTGTAAGTCTATATCCATTAAGTTCTTTTCTTAAAATGTGTGGTGCGCAAGCAAAATACCTCCTCACACATCTGCTGTGACTGCCCTTCCCCCCCGTTGCTCCACTTGCTCTTTCTCCCTCAGCTGCAACGGTGTTGAGTTCCTCTGCTCATCCTGAGATGGCTGTTCCTGTTGGGAACAAGGCATCCCCACTGGAGAGTCCTATGCCTCCAGAAATCTCTGTTGCCCCTAAAGAGGGAGACTCCCAACCACCACCTGTGCAAGCTAATGCTGAGGCTGCCGGTGATCAACTAAATGGTGCAGCTACAACTCAGATCAGCCAGCAAACTGGAGATACTGGTGTGGAGGAGACACCTGTGTCACTACAAGCGACCCCTGTTGAGTCAGCAGTGACTGAAGAATGTGTGCCCCCGACTGAGGCTCCTGTTCCTGCCACAGAAGAGAAACACTCTTGTGAATGTGAAGCTCTCCCTGAAGGAGTAGTTAAGAGTCAGGAGTCAGTTGCCGCTGCTGATCAACCTGCCAGCCAAGTGCCTGACAAGATTGTGGTTGACGCTTTTGCAAAGTCTGTTGTGGAAGAACCAGGGGTAGCGGCTGCTTCTGAAGAGCTGAGTGCAGGCAGTGTAGATGAGAAGGAAGGTGGTGTGCCAGCGCATGCAGAAGAAGGCCCGAAGAATACTTGCCTCGATGCAGCTCCTAAAAATGTCGATATATTACCTGGAGATGTGAACGTTGACGTGGCCACTCAAAATGAAAATCTTGAGAAAGAACCTACTATATTGCTCTCTAAGGCCATCCAGTCAAAGGTGACCTCCAATTGTGCAGGTCCATCCCTTTCCACCCGGCATGTGTCAGGTGGGTTTCCATGTGTCAAAAGTTGGAACTCGCACCACTTCTGTCTTCTTGCATAGCTGTTTACTTTTGAATGCACATAATTTTCTACATAATTGACATCAGTGGCGGCTTCAATGTATTTTTTTTCACAAACCAAATGCAGTCCTAAATTTTAAATTAAACTAGCTTGATGTGTTTTGGCCTAGTTCTTGTGAAGGAAGACACTCATATCATCAGACAAGGCATATACAGTACAGAGTCTATTTACCACCTATCCCAAAGTGGAAAACATCTTGGCAAGCAGCGAGGACACTTTAGTCCTGTTTCTCATCACCCTGTTAATGGTAGTGGGAACTCTGTCTTGGTGGGACACCTGCCTTATTTACCTAAAGTTCTGTCTTGTTTACTCATTTGTCGTGTATTAATACTCTGTAAAAGCAGTTATTCACTGTGGCTCTTTGTTAGAAGTGTGCATCATTCATTCCAGCTTCCATGGTCTTGCCAGCGCCTACTCCAATTTAGTGATAAATCAGTTTCTGAATAATTGCAGACCTTTCCACAGATCAAAATTGATTCTGTTTTGTAAAATTTGTGTATTTCGGCAGGATGTCACTGAGTAGGGTAGCCTAAATTTCACGAATGTTGTATTTTACGTGAGAGATTTTTGCACCTACAAAGGTTTAAATGTCCCTTAGATCAGTTTCTCATCTGGTGTTCATACTTGATGTTTACGTTAGGATTCAGCATTTTAATGCCTTTGTGGGCAGGCTGCAGCCTCTAAAAGTTTGTCTACCTTGAAGCAGGCCAGTCCATTGTAGCAGTACCATCCAACCTGACAACATTCTTGCATGTTTCAACAAAATAGCCCAGTGCAGTTTTTGTGGTGATGCTCTCCTTGCTGATTTAATTTTTGTAGAGTAACGGCACCCCATGCAAATAAAATGCAACTAAAAATGTATTTATGGTTAAATAGCCAACTTTTGGTCAGTAATATTCATCTAGTGTTAACAGTTTGATTATATCAACAACCCTAGCATTAATAACAACAAATGAGTTTTCAAAGTAGGACTGAACATTTTGTTTGCCAAAAAAAATCCTATTGTGAATAATCTTAGAGATAATGACTGCGATATGATTCAGTTTTCTACATGTGTATGTCTAGATATAGATAGATTCAGTAACTATATCTACCAAGTGCCGCAAAAAATATTTTTAATGTGTTGTCACACCTTTTACCTTTGTCAAAAAATGGCTGCTCCTGAGATCTGGATATTGCACTTTTCAATTTTGATAATATTTAGATTAACTGTTAAGCCCTACCAAAGATACTATGTCTACCTGGGAAAAAACAAACAAACTATGGCATGCGTCGACAATATAGGTTAGCTGCAACACAGCACTGTGATTTACCATATCACAAAATACTCAAGTGGTGCACCTGGGAATTTTTTTTTTTTTTTTTTGGTCCAAAGAGCGTTGTCGTTGTGTGTTTTCTGTGTGTAAGACTGTAGTATGTAGTATGCATTTTGAATGGTGTTTTGCATCATGTTCCAAAACTAGGCGTTGTGTTCTTCTCCTAACCTTTTGAAGGATAACTGCCTCTTGGTTCTTGCAATCATTTAACTTGCATGACTAAGGCCTTAATTTCCCCAATAATTTTTTTTAAAGAATATTGTTTTTTTATTTAGCTACACCTCCTGCCCCAGCTTCCTCCCAGCAACCAAAGGCTGCCTCTGGCCCTGCTAAGCCCAAGGGCAAAGATGCCAAGAGTGGGCCGGGTTCTTCCGCCCCAAAGGCTGTCCCTGGCAGAAGAAAACGCTCCTCAATGTCTGCCTCTTCTTCCTCTCCCACCTCACCTAAAACTACTCCATCCTCTACCCCACTCTCACCCCTACCGTCTCCCCTAGCTGCCTCACCTGGAGGCTCTTTTGATGCTAGTCAGGGTAATCGCTCCACCCCAAAAGTTGTCAAGGCTGGCAAACAAGGAAAAGCTAAGAAAGGAGAGGCATTTGTGCCTGCTCCTATCCCTGACGAATGCAAGGCCACCTCAGGAGATAAACCCAAGCCAGTCACACCTGTAGTTGAGGCTAACCCTGCCCCAGTTAAGCCAAAAGAACCCTCACCCACCAACAAAAAGGCCACTGCAGCCCCTGCTGCTTTTAAAGTTACCTCAAAGCCTGCCGCTCCAGCTCCAGTGTCATTTTCAGATACTCTTGCTTCCAGCCCTCCCAAATCAGTTGAAGTTAAGGCAGCTTCACCAAAATCTGCTCCTGTTGCTGCAATCGTAGATGATGATGATCTTCCTCCCCTCATCCCACCTGAGAAGCCAGTCAAGATGCCAGTTTTCACACCCCCTGTTCAGAAAGAGGGTGAAAAATCTAAACCTTCAGCTGAAGTGAAGTCGACTGCAGGGTCTGCCCCTGGTGTCCGTAAAGCAGAGAAAATTGCTGAGCCTGCTCAAGCTGCTATGAAGTCTGCACCTGTTGAGGCTGTAAAGGCTGCACCAGCAGAGGTTATCAAGCCAGTAATTGAGCCTAAGTCCATACCTGTTGATGTTGCCAAACCTTCTGCCAAGACAAAACCTACTCCTGTTGAGGCTGCCAAACCTGCTGCCCAGGCTAAAGCTGCTCCTGTTGAGGCTGCTAAACCAGCCGCCCAGGCCAAACCTGCACCCACTGAGGCTGCTAAACCAGCTGCCCAGGCTAAAGCTGCTCCCGTTGAGGCTGCTAAAGCTGCTCCTGTTGAGGCTGCTAAACCAGCTGCCCAGGCTAAAGCTGCTCCTGTTGAGGCTGCTAAACCAGCTGCCCAGGCTAAAGCTGCTCCTGTTGAGGCTGCTAAACCAGCTGCCCAGGCTAAAGCTGCTCCCGTTGAGGCTGCTAAACCAGCTGTCCAGGCTAAAGCTGCTCCTGTTGAGGCTGCTAAACCAGCTTCCCAGGCCAAACCTGCGCCCGCTGAAGCTGCTAAACCAGCTTCCCAGGCCAAACCTGCGCCCGCTGAAGCTGCTAAACCAGCTTCCCAGGCCAAACCTGCGCCCGCTGAAGCTGCTAAACCAGCTGCCCAGGCCAAACCTGCGCCCGTCGAGGCTGCTAAACCAGCTGCCCAGGCCAAACCTGCGCCCGTCGAGGCTGCTAAACCAGCTGCCCAGGCCAAACCTGCGCCTGCTGAGCCCAAGCCTGCGCCCATCGAGGCTGCTAAACCAGCCGCCCAGGCCAAACCTTCGCCTGTCAAGGATGTTAAACCGGCTGCTGAACCTAAACCTGTTCTTGTTGAGGTCGTTGACGTCAAACCGGCTACTGTAAAGGCTGCTAAGCAAGCCACCGAGGCCCAACATGTGCCTGTTGAGGCTGCTAAGCCGGCTGCCACTCCTGCTACCAAAGCATCAGTGCAGCCATCATCTGTTCCCTCCAAGCCCACTCCTGTCGAGCCAGCTGTTGCTCCCCAAGCAAGCAAGAAGCTCACATTTGCGGAGGCAGTTGCAAAACCTGCCCCTGTTAAACCTGAGGTTGAGGTAATTAGTACACCATCCGAACCTGTTTCAGCACCCAAACCTGCCCCCACACCTGCTAAAACCCCAGCCAAGGTGGAACCTGTGATCAAGAATGACAAGGGTATTTTCTCCTTTCTCTGTTTGTCCCAACTGTGTTTTCCCAATCGTCAATACATTATGGTAATTTTACAGATGCTTAAATGTGCCATTCTTTAAGCGAGGCAAGGTTCAGGAGTTTTCAGTAACCTTGTGTGAAATGTAACTTCACACTGGCCTGTTTCAAAGATGTTACTTAATTGTTGAAGTCAGTGCTCACGCCCAGTGCAATTAATTTGCCACAGAAACATAAACCTGTTCTATTGTCATATCTTAAAATTTTGTTCCATCTTTTTGTTTTTAAGTTCACTTTTTTTTTTTTTGTGTTGTCACTGATATATAATTTGTAGTGCCACAATTGGGAGAAATGTCAGTGGTATTGAATAATGGAGGTGTTACATGGTCCTTGCCATGATGCACAGTATTGTGTATTTGAGTTAAAATGGATCTTCATTGCATTTTTTGACTTTGAGCCAGCAAGAAACAGCAGTTGCAGATTCTTAACCTAAATCCATGTTTTGTGGTTCTTTAGATTTTAGAAAGCGCTTAGAACAGGTTTCCATTTCAGATACATCCAAACATTTTGATCATTAATTGACTTTATTCTCCAGGTTTGATGCGGGGTTTTTGGTAAGTTTGTAGACATGAACAGGTTTTAATGTTGTGACTAACTTGTGTTTCTATGGGTGTCTTCTGTAGGATCTGGCACAGAGTCTGATAGTGATGAATCAGTCCCTGAGCTGGAGGAACAGGACTCTGCACAGACACAGACACAACAGGCTCAGGTAAGAGTTGAATCCTGGTTACCATTTCCAGAAACACACATTAGTGGACATGTTTGAATCGTTCTGGTTTGCCTTGTCTGGTGTATTGTGTTCACTTGTCCAGACAGAATCTCAGTAGAAAAGATAATTTCAACATCTGCTGCTCATAACCTTGGTCTTTAACTCTTCGATGATGATTGACACAGTGACTTTCGTTCTTCTGAGTTTACTGAAGCCCTTTCTGTCCCTGAGAAGAGAATTTATGTAGTATGACTTGCATTAGTCATGTTGTGACTGTTAGCAGGTCATTTTCCAATTTGAATAATTACTGGCACTGTTTTACTTGGCTGTATAAAATGTGGATGAATATTCTGATATCTTGTACAGCTCGCAGCTGCTGCTGAAATAGATGAGGAACCTGTTAGCAAAGCCAAACAGAGCCGCAGTGAAAAGAAGGCACGAAAGGTAATGTCTTGACATAGTCATACTACATTGTAAATATGAATTTGGTTGTCAAAACAGTCACATGTGAATAATTAAACTACTGATTAATTTTTATTTTCTGCAGGCAATGTCAAAGCTTGGTCTCCGGCAGGTAACAGGAGTCACCAGGGTCACCATTCGCAAATCCAAGAACATCCTATTTGTCATTACCAAACCAGATGTCTACAAGAGCCCTGCATCAGACACCTACATTGTCTTCGGCGAGGCGAAGGTATGTAACCAGCAGGGATGCTATCAGCTTATCATCAGAACTTTATTCAGGACTCTAGATTGCCATTTGTGTGCTGGCCTGGAGGCATGTTTCCAGACCTCTTGTAGGTAAATTTAAAATTTTTAAGTGGCCCACGTGAGCCAGGAGATTTCAGAGTCCCAATGAGACAAGACACATCACCTCAAATAATTTCCATGTAGTGATTATAATATTATGTTGTGATGAATTTGCCAGGATAATGTTAGGCAGCTGTAGCTCACAAAGTCTCATTTTTGTCATACACAATAAAGGTTTTACATTCTGTTTATAAAAACAGAATGTACATTTGGTTAAATGAGCTTCCCAAAACCACTCACGGTCATTGCAAGTTTTAATCACTCATACGTTTACGTTTCAAAATATTAAACTGGCATTATTTCACCTAATGGCAATAACGTGCCATGAGGTTAGGCAGTTGACCTGTCTGTTAGTTTAGGCTCGTCCTTGTAAAGTGCATGGATGCCATTGAAACCAGTGGAGTTGTCCGTCTACACATGGGTTTGATGACATTTCACAAACATTCCCCTGAAAAATGGATGTGCACAAATGGTTGAATGAGACTGGAGAAACATTTGTTTACTTATTCATGCCAACATTAGTTCATTGTGAAATTATTTTATCACACCTGATCATTTTGTCTTAGTATGGTTATCTACTCATGGACATTCAGTTGTGAAGTTTGAATTACCTGTCACTGAGCCTGTAATTACAGTGGTAGGACTTAGTGTTCAGTGATTACAATGGTAGGGCCACTGATTTTGAAATTTACCTCTGTAATGAGTCTGCAATCCATAGTCCCATCTATAGCTGTCAAATGAGTCTATTATAGTTGGTCTTGGCTTTTTGTAAAGTGGCAGAACAGAGCCATTGAGCAATTCAGGTGATGAACAGCAGCCTATTCACAATGGTACATGACGTCCTTCAGCCAAGAAGTAATCAAAGGATGTGGTATTGATATCTCTCCCTTTTCTTTCTCACTACTTAGATTGAGGATCTTTCCCAGCAAGCCCAGCTGGCTGCTGCAGAAAAGTTCAAGGTACAGGGAGAAGCTGTATCAAACATCCAAGAAAACACACAGACGCCAACTGTACAAGAGGAGAGCGAAGAGGAAGAGGTAAAATGCTCTATTCTGTTGAGTGAAAAAGGACATAAGCTAATATGCACATTGACTGAAAAAAAAGTATTTCAATTTGATGTATTACAAATTGTTACTTCCTTTTTTTTATATAGGTTGATGAGACCGGGGTCGAGGTGAAGGACATTGAACTCGTGATGTCACAAGCCAACGTGTCGCGGGCGAAGGCCGTACGCGCCCTGAAAAATAACAACAATGACATTGTCAATGCTATTATGGTAAGATTTTTAAAAAACCCTCTACTGGTTAGTTTGTCTGTGGAGTAGTGAAGTCAGAACTCTTCTGTGATGATTGATACAGTGACTTTCGTTCTTCTGAGTTTACTGAAGCCAAATATTCTGTCCTGAGAAGAGAAGTCAGTATGTAACCATGAAAAGGCTTGTTTACATTTACACATATAGTGACTTTGTCTTTTTTGTAAATCTCTTTGCAGGAGTTGACAATGTAGTGGGACACCGGCGGCAAAGGGGTCAAGAAAGGTTGCTGATTTAATCTACGCTTGTTTATACAGTTTATACCCAAGATGGAAATAAAGTTGTGGCTTGATTAAAATGAAATTTTGTGTTTGTGTTTTCATTTTTTTATATGTGCATGATTTTTGGAATGGGG
>OMLB01042984.1:43213-61899 GCA_900302555.1 Myripristis jacobus
CTCTCTGACATTTACACCCGCACACACACACACACACACACACACACACACACACACACACACACACACACACACACACACACACACATATGAGATGCATATGTGACGTGTGTGTGTGTGTGTGTGTATATATATATATATATATGTGTATGTGTATGTATGTATGTATATATATATACATACATACATACGTACGTACGTATGTATGTATATACATATACATATACATATACATGTATATACATATACATGTATATACATATATATATATATATATAGTGTGTGTGTGTGTATTTTTGTTAGTATCAAAATCGTTACTTATACATTCAGTGAAACAGTACATGCTCTTGCTGTGCTCTTAAAATACCTTATTTTTGTGACTTTGAAGTGCAGAAGTCAGAGTAATCTTTCACTTTAGTCTACTTTCAGTGCTGTGAATATCAGCCTTCAGAGGTGGCATCATTGGAGATAGGATATGAATACTTGGGAGCCATTTTACAAAAGTGAATGATCTGGCTCTGGCTGTTTTTTCACATTCCAGATGATGAACAACATGGGAGGTGACGATGACCTACCTGGCCTAGACGGTGCTGATGATGTAAGCATCTTTTTTTCTCTTTGTTACTTTGTTTACATACTTACTTCTATTAATAAACTGATAATGAAACTGATGTTTTCTGGGGCTTGAGCCCATAATCCTAAATTGTAGTGAACTCTTGTTGAACCGGTACATCAGTGGATGATTCGTTGAAGATCTTACATTGCTTAACCATGTGGGTTTTTTTTTCTGCTTTTCAGGATGAGTCTGATAGTGATGATGAGAGTAAGTATTTTTTCTTTTTCTCTCTTTCAGAACATATTGTCAACAATAGTAGTTATGATACCGACTTATTTGACAGATTTTTAAAGAAGTTGAATATCACATGTTCCATCTTGAAGCGCAGTTGTTTTGCTCATAAAGCTTAATGTGTCTCCTGTTTATCATTTTATTTTCAGAAATGCCGACATTGGAATAGAAGACTGTAAAACCCTAGAAAGAGAAATGCAAGAACAGAAGGCAGGAGGAATCAGTGGTGGGGAAAAAAACTGTATATCTTGAAATTGAAGGCAGTGACAAAAAAACTGTACATATAAGTCAGTAGCCATATTTAAATCCATAGCCTCAGCTCCAAAACTCGTTACCAATCAGTCCACTGAAGGTTGATATGCATAGTATTGTACAGAGCAGCTATCTCCACTTCCATTTGCAGTACTGCACCTTTTGGGTATCCTGTTTTACTGTTAATTATTACAACTAAGCACACATTATTTGTTTGAAAAGCTGTATAGTTGTCCTCAACTGAGCAATACATGTTAAAGAGATTTACAAATTATTTGCAAATGAATTGTGGTTTAAAAGAATTGTCTTACGCCCACCCATTCCCAATGTTGTGGTTTTTTTTTAAGTTAGTTGATTGATGTAGTTTATCTTTAAAGACTATGATTTAAGAAGACACTAGCTATGTACCTCAGAGGATTAGATGCATTTACTGATTGGGTTCCTCTAATGCCTTCCATGTGGCGTGTATTAGATATCCAGGAAACCATTACGTGTTTCTGTAGCTTAGCCTTCCAGCTTATGTATTTCCCTTAACGTCTTCACCTGTCCGTCTACGTTGGTAAAACTGCAATATTCTGGAATTCACGCAGAAAGTACATACCGCTTCTTCTCGGTTATCTTTTTAACGCTCCTTATCATGAGTTGATCAAGTTCCCTATGGTTCAGTATCTTTACAGTGGTTTTCTCCAAATCCATTTAACACTCTCACTCATCCAACTGCAGAACGAAAGTAACATTTTTCAGAAAATTAAGAGGCTTGAAGCTCGGTTGGGCCTCAACAACATCCGGTTGGTTTGTTGCTACCCTCAAGGTTCACTCAGTTTGTTCATGTAGAATAGATCCTCTCTTGTTGGAAAGAGAGTGCCGGGGTGATATGGCAGCGTGTAATGACCAAATTATATTTGCACTGTCAATAAAATGTAAGGGGAGACAAGTATGAGTATAGTTGTTGTGTATTTCAACCTGACTGCGTATCACAGACTGAAGAACTTCAAATGTTGAATTACAGTGAAAATTCTTTTTTTATTGTCTACATCTTTCTAATAAACTGTTTAAGACTCATTATTTTAAATGTCTTTATTTTTTATTCACATGTTGACACTTTTAGTTTTTTTTTTGTTTTTATCTTTTAAACCCATCATATTCTCAATGAAACATATGATACAGGAAAATGTATGATAAATTTGTCATCGGGTTTCTGGTCTAAGCTATCATTTGTAAAGGGAGTTTTGTAGACCTCAGGCCTTGTAGATTAGGCAGCGAGTTAGGCTTTTAATTTGGTGATGCAGGGCAGGCGCTAGGACCTAGAAACGCCCAGGCTCCCAGTCATTAACATGAGCATACTTCCTCTTCGGGCCTGATTTCTTTACTGTCATTTCCAAGAAGCCAGCTGCAATTCACAACACTACTTCCCTGTTTTGACGCTGAAGCGCATTAAAGTAAAGGTGCTGATTTATTCATTTATTAGTTCATTTTTGCCTCAACATTTTTACCTTCAAACGACAAAGATAACCACAGAGGTGACACTTAAGCTATCATAAATGTAATCGTGTCGCTCCCCATAGTTTTATTGGCTGAGTCGAACAATATCAAAAGAAAAACAAAACAACAAACAAACAAAAACAAAAACCCGAGTATCATGCCCATGCCTGACATTCTAGCCTCTCAGTAACGAAACAAAAAACAAGCAGACAACTATATCGTGTAGACGCAGTTTGGCTGTGATTTGTTTTTCTGGTTTCTCTGCCTGTGTAAATATGCTCTCTGGTTTCTGGCCTTGGGTGATAATTGATCGTGTTAATAAGCAATGATAGACTATCACTGTCATCAGCCATGGGAATAACACACTTTCATCCCAAAATTAGATATTCTTTATATGGAAACAATCATCTACTTGTATCTTTCACATCCCTGGCTTCCTATTGTAATCAAAGTCATAACTAATTAAAAAAAACTTCATACTAAAAAAGGCAAAAGATAGATTTACAGCCCTTTAATTTCTTTCAAAATTGCATTGTTTACATTTTTTCCTGAAGGATACCGACGTAATTCTCCTAAATTGGCAGATTAGTTTTGATACAATTAAGACAGGAATAATAATATCACGATGTCAAGTATAGTTTATATTACGATGCACTGGATTATATAATGATTGGTCTGCCTATTATTTTAAGACTCTCCCTTGTCTACGACTGGTTGACTATTGTCACTTGATCACTCTTACTTATGGTCGCAACAACGTGAATAACATTATTATTACTGTTAATAAAACCTAATCTGTTTGTGAGGACTTTTCTTGTGAAGTGTGATGGAGATTTTTTCTACCGGATGTGCGCCAGGTTATTGTTGTGACTTGACACTATTCGCTCTGTTCTGTGATCATGGCTGCACTGGACCACACCAGCCATGTTTGCTAATTTAAAACCCAAAGGTTAGCGAATAGTTGTTTATTATTTATCCCTGTGTTATCTTCACTGGTATATCCGCTAACTCGAAGGTTTAGAGGCATCGGCGCCTTTGAAATCCAAGGATCGAAAGGTTAGACAGCTTTAATTGAAATATCGGCGAAACTTTTGAGGGTGGTAGTGTGGGAGGATGATGCTCTGCAAAATTTCTGTCGGTGTGTGCGGCGTAAACAATGTAACTTCATCTGGCTGCTAGCTAACGTTAGCCCGTGAACAAAAGGAGCACGCCTCCAACCGTAACAGGCGAGCCTAAGTAAGTTACAGTCGAAATCAGTAGAGGGGCTTCAATTTATTTTCATCTACGGCTCTCCCCCTTTGTGATGTGCATCATGATTTCAACCAGCGTGGTTGCGGTACCTGCTACCTGGCTGTTATTAGCTAGCCTCTCAACAGAAGTGCCTGGCTCCGGGCTCAGGATGCGATCAGTTAGCCGTCTCGCTAGCTAACGTCTGTTAGCTAACTTCTGTTGGGTTGATTGAAGCTAAATAACCTTGGAGCCAACGCGTGGGATACTTTGGTCCGATATTTTACGCTGAAATAAATAGCCTCTCCAGTCACCGAACGAACTGGACTCAACTTGAGTATTTTGTATTTCAGTTGCTAGCACAACTGAGTACCAAGACTTGGAAGTGGATTGTTTGTTAGAGAACGCAGCTAGCGAGTTGGCTAAAGCGGCGCCAGCTTTTTCAAGGCCTTATTGAATTTAGGGAATGAAGTCGTGCTAGCATGGCAACATTTATTATTTCTGGCTAGTTTATGGAATTATAAAAGAGTGAGTGGTACAGTAACATGGTGCCCCAAGGTTCAAGTTGATGTTAAAAATTCCTCATGGGCGACTCCTTGGCTTTGTTATTTTGCCAGAGGTAACGGCTTTTTGCTATTTGTGTGGCCCTTCCAGGGCCGTGCGTTCATCACGGGAGATGGCAGATATGGTTCCTGTTAGCAGAGCCTCATCAGCGGTAATGATGAGCCTCTATCGCACCACTCGGGCTGTCCATTATGGCTTGCCAGGGCCTGGCAACTGCTGAGCCAGTTGCGACATTTTGACGGTTGTTGTTGGGATGAATTGATGCTCACACAAGCTGCCATTGCCCCAAACATGCAGGATATAAGCTACTTGGCGTCATAAACAGTATTGCGCGTGTTATGTAACGTCGCCTGTATTCAGAACTCTAGAGGGGGAAAAAAAGAGAAACTTTGTCTTATCTGACTTGTACATATGCATCGTGGCTTGGTTCATAGTTGTATGATGTTAGAAGTCCTTTATTTATTTATTTTTTACTGAGTATTTGAGTATTTCCAGTAAAGAGTATTTATTTACTTAGTTGTTCTTTTATTACAGATGGAGGCAAATAACCATTTCAACTATGGCACCCACTCCTCGGCAAACTCAGGACTGAAACTCTCCTCAGGGGATTCTCTCTATACTAACGGGTCCTCCATGAGTTTTCCTCAGCAGGGGAAGAGTAAGTATTTGTCAGCTTTTAAGGTTGTATCAGAAAGCAAAAAAAAAATAAAAAAAAAATGCTCTTTTCTGTATTAACACACTTCCTTCGCTTGCATCTCCACTCTTTAATTTGATATTTTGATTTATTCGGGCATATCCATAAACACTGTCTTGATAATGTCCTGTTTTATTTTGTAAAAATCCTTATATTAATCCAAGTAATGGCTTTATGTCTAACAGATATGAATGGCGAAATGAATGTGAATGGCGTCACTACTGTACTTGGGTCCGGTGTGCCTGGTTCCCACCCACCAACTGCTCCTTACCCACACATGACCAACCACCACCAGAGTGGCATGGGTTATGACTACCTATGGGGAGGACAGCCTCAGTATGGCCCAGGCATGAGCCCCTCTCCTGGACACGGGATGCACCAGAAGCAGCCTCCACCTGGGATGATGCAGCCTCAGTCATCACAGCACCACTACCAGGGTCATGGACAGTACCAACTAAATGGGGGCATAGGGAGCTCCCACCAGCCTCCTGTGGCAGGCCCACCGAACATGCCGCTGACTGGGAGTCAGTACTGGAACAGGAATAACCCCGGCCCACAGCAAATGGGCTATAATTCCCACAGTATGTATGGGGCGTACCAGAGTCAGGTGCACCCTGGGATTACACCGTCACAGCATCACCAGCAGCAGTCCCTGCAGCCACCTCCACACCAACAGTCACAGCAGCATCTCCACCACCACCCGCATCATCACCACCAGCAGCACCAGCAACCTCAGCATTACGGCATGATGCCCAATGGAATGCCATACTACCAGCATCAGCCCCAGCCCCAGCACCCGCCCCTGCCTTCTCCTCAACCGCAACCCGCACCACAGTCTCAGTCCCAAGGCCAGGGTCAGATGATGCCCCCAGTTGCCCAGAATTTTACTCCTCCACGTGGCAGCCCACAGCACCACAACTTAGGCAGAGGGAGCACTGGAAGCCCGCTCCCTATGGGGATATCTTCAGTACCCATGATGTCACCATCAACAGTGCAGGATAGTGGGTCACCCCAGGGCCACAGCAGGGAAAGAAGCCCTCACGCTGGCAACGTGGGAATGTCTACTGTCATGCAAGGTGACTAATTTTTTTTTTTTTTTTAACATTTAAATTTTTTTTTTTATTATTATTGATTTATTTTCTGACTCATTTCTTACCTGTGTCTGTAAAAAGAATTTTGGTGTCACATTTCAGCTTTGCATTGATTAGAGTAATATGGACTTAATTTCTACTATATGCTTTAAAGCTTCACAAAAGTTTCAGATTGATTTGACTCATATGAGATGAAAGCCATGACTTATGCTTGACTGATACTGGTAATTTTTCTGTTTCTCATCAGTTAAAAAAATCTCTCCTCAATCTAACATTACCTTCTTAAATATGACAAATATCACCCATAGTGTGGTTTGAATGCAGCCAGTGTCTCTGTTCTTTGGCCATACTTAGCATGTTCACCCTGGCTGGTGGTCATGTTGAACCACAACATCATTGTGCTCTAAAACGAGTTTCAAAGTTATTATTTTTTGGTTGGATAGAAAACAGGTCATTGATTATACTCCCCTGGCCACTTTTGCTTAATAAGATTTGTTGTCTCATCTAGTTGTTTGTCCAACTCTCGCCACTGAACACCATCTGGTAATTAACCAGTATGCACTGATGGGTCAGTACCAGGGTTTAACCAGCAGGATGCACTGTTTGTGCTAAACTGGCCAGTCATTAACTGCACTGGTGTGTCTGGTCTTTGCTATACCAAAAAAAGGGTGCATCCAAACCAGTGAAAAAGTTAATCTGGACCGTTGTGCGGTGATTCAGAACCTTTTGAAAATTGTTTGTTCCGGCTACTTTTGCTCTCTCTCTACATTGAATGTCTAGCTCACTCAACCACCACTGCTTTTACTTCCTCCCTTTCTCTCTTTGCAGTCTAATGTGTGCCAATTTTTTGCTAAAGTCATTGTGTGGATTTGTATTGTGCTTGGTGAACTTAATAATTTATTAACTTGGTTAATTCTCTCATCGTCTCTTTTTTTCTTTTTTATAATCTCAGAATATTTACAGCTTTACTCAGAATTCACTAACTGGGTGACCATAGCATTCTGCAATATGTCTCCACCCTGAAGCCATAATAATGAAATGCTTTCCAACTTATAAAAAAGGTTTAGTCTTTTCTCATTATGATTGTCCGTGCTCTACTTTTTCAGGGCACATGAGTGAATCTTTCAAAGAGGTGGATTCAAACTATAATGGCATGGAAAGGGCCCCGGTTGCCCAGAGGCTGCAAAAAAGTGAGAGCTACCAGCCTAAACCTCCTGTGCCTCATATGGGGCCTACAAGTGATTATCGTCAGCACTCTGAGCAGCCAGCAGCCCAGCGTCCAGAAATGATTACATCAGTGAGGGATCCTGCAATGAATGCACCTCCACACTCCATGCCGTCTCATCTCTCAGTGTCTGCATCTTCTGCAGCAGTTTCAACATCTCTAGCCAAGGCGCCAACTCCACCTCGGGTCTCTACAGCTCCCGCTTCTTCTGTGTCTCCCATATCTGCCCCAGGACCCCCTATTGTTTCATCCCCTGCTGTTGTATCTACTCCACCACGGATATCAACACCTCCCAGTTTGTCCTCTGCTCCATCTCCAGCTGCTCCTCCCAGACTTTCATCACCTCCCCTAATGGTGCAAGGCCTCAGGCCCCCTGCCTCTGTGAGTCAAATCTCCCCTGCTGGATCCACACATCTGCCAGTGGGATCCCCCTCTTCCTCTGTGTCTGCATCACCTCCAAAGTTATCTGCACCTCCACTTGTGAGCGACAGTGTGTCCAGGTCTACAACAGTTACTTCAGTTCCTTCTGTCTCTACTTCTCCATTAGAGTCTGTGTCTCATCAGACCAAATCAACATCATCTCCCATAGTCTCTGGGCCTCCTACAACAGCCTCCACTCCTGCCAAAGTATCTGCCCCTTCTTACTCAGTCTCTGCACCTATGTCTGCTCTTCAGCAGATGGTCCAAGGGTCCAGGCCACCTCCTCTGACGTCTTGCCTCCCAGATGCATCTGGAGCTCAGCATGAAAGGTCTGGACCCCCATCATTAGTGTCTGTTGCTTCATCAGTATCTGTCACATCATTTACTGCAAATTCTTCATCAGCTGTTGTGACTCCATCCCAGATGCCAGTATCTGGACCTTCAACCTCAGCACCACCTGGCTCTTGTTTTTCAACATCTGCACCTCCCACATTAGTATCCAGGCCTCTCTCATTTGGCAGCACCCCTTGTGAATCACTGCCCACATCCCAGCATCAGACACCATATACTCCAACAGCAGACTCTGCTCTTCCCACTGCATCTGCAATATCCCTAGAATCTGGGGTGGTGAAGTTACCCTTCCTGACAGGCCATGAGAGTCCTGCAGCTCGACCTCTGTCTACCCTACCTCTTCTAACCACTCAAGCCCCCAGGACTGCACCAATATCCATGCCCCCTGCCTTGGTGCCTGTGCCTCCTGCAATGGTTACATCTCAAGTGGTCCAAAACTCTGCTGTGTCCCAACTTCCCCTTCCCAACACCACTCCTCCACAAGCGCTGAAACCGTTGTCTCCTGAGCCAGAGCATCATGGTGACAGGGGTGACACAAAAGACTCGACCACTCCAGTTGTAAAACCAGAGGAACGTCTCCCTCAGACTGAATTGGGCACAGCAAAGAGACCACAAAACGTGGAAGCTACTGAGACTCTTAATTCTGAAACGCACTCACACAAATCCCTCATGGACCCTCCTGGGACTTTACCATTTCCAGAGAAACCCCTGCAGACTTCAGTCTCTGCTGATCAAAAGGCCAACAACAAACTGACAGATTCTGAAAAGCCCCGTGAGCAAAGCAGTTTAAGTGACACCTGTGAAGCAGAAGACTCTGTTGTGAAGCGGACTCCAGTCACAGAGTCCGAACAGCTCCATAGCACCAGGGTAGATGATGTGACTGAGGAAGAAACTTTAAGTGACTTATCACACAATGCTTCTCAATTTGATGGCAGTTCCGCACTTGACAGCACCTCTAAAGTTGTTAGCTCTGGAATGGAAGACACCTCTCGTATGGACGACGACAGCTCATGTGTGGATGACTCCACTCATTTTGACAGCAGCTATCACATGGGAGAAGACACTTCCCAGTTTGACGGCACTTCCCACGCAGAAGAGGAACCACCTAACATGTGTGACACCACCAGGGACAGCAGCTCCTCCATGAAAGACTCCATGGATGACACATTGGACAGCACCCAAGCCAGGGAAGCCTCGGAGGCAGAGGAGACTAAGGACAGTTGCCGAAGCATGCTTTTGTCTTCCCTGAACGACACCTCCCAGATAGAAGAGTCCCATGTTAAGTCGACTGATGAGTCCATCTCGCACTCAGTTAGCCTGCCTCAAGGTAGGTTTTTTTTCTTCCTCTCCTTAAAAAATGTATTTTGCTCTAGGTGTTGCTTTTGTTTTTACCAAATAGATATGTTCCCAATACAAATTGCAGCTATTCCTGATTTTTTTTTTTCCCCTCCATAAATTAATGTTAGTTTGTTTTGCCTTTGAATAGAGTCTGAAACAGAATGGGAATCTAAGGGCTGTGATATACCAGACTCAGCTGGACCCATTAAGGTTGGTCCAAACGAGACAGTGACTCATCCGAGTTTCATGATGCGAGATGAAAACGTCACAGCCCTCAGTGCCCCAGCAGAGAGCCCCACTGTACCCCCTCCCCAACCAGAAACTGACAACATTGTGTCAGCGACTGGAGAGAAGATGAAAACCCCAGGGAAACCACGGAAACCTCGAGCTCCAAAGACCTCTACTCCAGGTATTTAATCTTCCAAAGTCACCAAAATGTCTTAGTTTCAATTAATTGTATAATGCAGAGTGTTTTGAAAAGGCCTTCCTTTCTCTCCTCCTTCTTCAAGCCCCTGAGCAGGTGCCCCGGAAGCCAAGGGTTCGAACTCCAAAGGTGGAGAAGATAAAGAACCTCGAGGAAGCAGACAATAAGGAAGAGGATGGAGCTAAGGCAAAAGGAGCTGGCAGAAGGAGGAAGAAACCTCTCAAAGCAGATGTTAAAGAAACATCAGATGTGTGTGGAGAGGCTGGGCCTCCCACAGAGGAGGAAGATCCAATCGCAGCCATCATTGAAGCAGTTTTGGCCAGTGCTACAGGGACAAACACAGCAGCTGAGAAACCCAAGAGGCCCAAAAAGGTCAAGAAACAAGGCCAAGAAGGAAATGTGGCAAAAATGCCTAAAGTGGATGGTGAAAGAACAGCTAATGATGCCGATGACAATGATGAAGATGATGGTTCTACAGCAGGTAATAAAGGACATTAAGGGATTTTTGTGCCTAGGGGATTCCAGATCCTGAAATGGCAACAAATTGAGAAATGATATAAAAAAATCATTTTTATAGTAAAATGCTAATTCTTGGTGTGTGAACATCCTCTAACAGGCGAAGCCAACAGACGGAGGGTCGCAACAGAGGAGCAGGTCCAGTTTCCTCTGCTGCACGGGTAATGATGCCTTTCACTGATTATTGAGAACTGGGACAAAATGGGTCTTGATTTGGAAAAAAGAAAACACATTTAAAGAAACATACTAGGAAATTAAGCCAGATCTGTTGATTGAACATGTTTTCAGCTACCAACAATCCTGATCCTACCTCCAATCATGATTCTCAGAATCTTCCTATGCCCCATAGTTACAGATAAGAAAAAATACTGATTTATAGATTTATTACAACACCTCTATTACGTTAGTTTTAAAATCTCGTCCTTTATTCACTGTCAAAAAACAAACTTTGTAGAAATAAAATATAATCATATCCAACAACAAAAAGCATAGTTGAGAGAGGAATACTGTAATAGATGAACACTATTGGTGCAAGAAAATGGCATTAAACAAAAGGGCATTTATTTCAACTCAGAAGTCCATCTGATGGAGGTGGTGGAGAGTAATTGCAGCAGGTATGTTAAGTAAATTAATCACTCAGTCAATTCGTCTTGTTCACACACATGTAAAACTTCATGTAACAAATACTAGAGAAGATTTCACACAAACTGAGATGTTTTGACCTTTTAAAAGTGATAAACAGTCAGGCTTGGTTTTTAAAAGAACTATCTGGGAGAGCCAGGTCCTTACTCACAAAGTAAATATAATGAAGTCCAAAATAAAATTCTGTTCTGCTTTTGGTTGTCCAGTTATCTTTTGGCTTTGGTTAACAGACATACAGTCATGGACGAAAGTATTGGCACCCCTGGAATTTTTCCAGAAAATACACCATTTCTCCCAGAAATTGTTGTAAGTACAATGTTTTTGGTATACACATGTTTATTTCCTTAAATGTGCATTGGAACAACACAAAATGTCAAATTTGACATCATTTTACACAAAACTCAAAAATGGACCGGACAAAATTATTGGCACCCTTTTAAAACTGTTGGTAAATTATTTTATTTCAAGCATGTGATGCTTGTTCAAACTCACCTGTGGCAAGCAACAGGTGCTGGCAAAATAGAAACCACACCTGAAGCCAGTTAGAATGTATAAAAGTTGACTCAACCTTTGTGTTGTGTGCCTGTGTTTTTCACACCAAGCAAGAAGTAATATTGTGGAAAAATATGAACAATCTCAAGGTCACAAGACCATCTCCAGAGATCTTGAAGTTCCTTTGTCCACTGTGCGCAATCTAATCAAGAAGTTTATAACCCATGGAACTGTGGCTAATCTCCCTGAACATTGACGGAAGAGAAAAATTGTGAAAAAATGTGATGCCGGATAGTTTGATAGGCTGATAAACATCCTCAGTCAACTTCCACACATTCAGGCTGTCCTGCAGACTCAGGGTGCAAAAGTGTCAGCTCGGACCATACGTCATCATCTGAATGAGATGAAGCACTATGGCAGGAGACCAAGGAGAACCCCACTGCTGACACAGAGACATAAAAAAGCCAAACTGGAGTTTGCTAAAATGTACCTGAGTAAGCCTCAATCCTTCTGGGAGAACGTTTTGTAGACAGATGAGACTAAGGTAGAGCTTTTTGGCAAAGCACGTCATTCTGCTGTTTACAGAAAACAGAATGAGGCCTACAAAGAAAAGAACACAGTACCTACAGTCAAACATGGTGGAGATTCAAAGATGTTTTGGGGTTGTTTTGCTGCCTCTAGCACTGGGTGCCTTGACTGTGTGCAAGGAATCATGAAATCTGGAGACTATCAAAAGAGTTTGGGCCACAATGTAGGGCCTAGTGTCAGAAAGCTGGGTCTGCGTCAGAGGTCATGGGTGTTCCACCATGACAATGACCCAAAACATACCTCAAAAAGCACCAAGAAATGGTTGGAGACAAAGCGCTGGAGAGTTCTGAAGTGGCCAGCAGTGAGTCTGGATCTAAATCCCATTGAACACTTGTGGAGAGATCTCAAAATTGCTGTTGCAAAAAGGCACCCTTCAAATCTGAGAGACCTGGAGCAGTTTGCAAAAGAAGAGTAGTTCAAAATTCCAGTTGAGAGGTGTAAGTTTGTTGATGGTTATTGGAAGCGATTGCTTTCAGTTATTTTTTTCCAAAGGGTGTGCAACCAAATATTAAGTTGAGGGTGCCAACAATTTTGTCCGGCCCATTTTTTGAGTTTTGTGTAAAATGATGTCAAATTTGGCTTTTTTCTTCTGTTGTTGTTGTTGTTGTTGTTGTTGTTGTTGTTGTTGTTGTGTGTTGTTCCAGTGTTCATAAATGAAATAAACATGTAAATAAACTTGTAATTGCAATAATTTCATGGAGAAATGGTGTATTTTCTGGAAAAATTCCAAGGGTGCCAATACTTTCGTCCATGACTATATGTAAGAGATAATCTACAACAGTCTTAGTTGAAATGTAATGGCCACTGCAGAGGTGAAGACTGCCAGGCCTCATGTGAAACCTCTGGTGAAGCTTTACATCTTCACATGTACTTACTCCCAGAACTCAGAGAATGAAGACTTGGTCACACTTTCATAAGTCCAGTTTCCTGTCCAGTTAGTGTTGTGTTCCAATGTCCACTTTGGAGAGGTGAGCTCCACACACCTGTCTGTTAATATAATGTTAATATAATGACAGATAATGTTTACATGTTGTTTTGACTTTCTTTTATACTGATCTCATAAAGTTGAGGACACGACCATTTGTAGCAGATGAGTGCAACCTCTTTATTACAGTAACCCTTAAGTGAAAAACACCACAACAACGTTATGGAAAACGGAGATGTGTGGAATGTAATTCTTTTGGTTACTAGTTATTATAGTTTGTTGTCACTGTACTTTTATCCATGATAACATATCCTGGTTGTATTGAATTGGGAAGTCCATATCGTATATCAAATCATATCATGAAATAATCCTATCGGCTTATACATGCTCCATACTTACCTGTATTCCAGGTGTTATTACAGGTAGCCCAAGGTAGTGGTGCACTGAAGGAGGAGCCAAGGTAGAACAGTGACCAGGCCATGATAATAGTGTAGAGTCGAGAAAACAGCTGGATCACAATGATAGCATAGCCAATACCTGGAGGAGAGAGAGCATAGAAATAACTGAACTTCCAAAGTAACCATTTAAAAATATGCCTACTATTATAACCTGATTACTGGTATAAGGAGGACATTTTAACATGATATACTATTTAACAGCTCATATTAATGTACAGTGCTGATATTTTTTGATGATATAATCTTACACAATCACCAATACGCAGTGTGAGCAGAGTCAGGGCTGGAATTACCTGAGATCTAGTGGGTTTGGAATAAAAGCATGGAAGGCATCCTGGTCCTAGGCTGATTGATGTTTTTTGACCTTTGATGAGTTCATGACTTTTGCGAATTAAAATTAAGATCAGAATCCAGTATGATATTGTAGGTTTTGGCATGGGTTTGACTTTGTAGTGATAATGAGTCAAGGTGAGATTTAACATTCTCCCTATCATGCGCACTGAAGACAAAAATCTCAATTTTATCTTATCTGCAAAAGAGCTGAAACAGTAGTGTTTTTCCAGATGAGACAAAGAAAGAAGAAGAGAAAAAAAATATGGCAAAGAGACAAAGAAAAAAGCAAACTACAGCGAGCAGAAAAAAAGACAAAGCGCGCCAAACAGAGAGTATAAACAGACAAAACAAAACTTAAGATAAAATAAGATAGTCCCACCAAGGGGAAATTCACTGTGCTGCTGCAGTAGCAATAATTAAAGATAGGAAAAGTATAGAAATAAGGAAGTTTAAATACGACAGAGAATAAGCACGCAGAATAAAAAGAATAATCTGCAGGTGCCAGTCCACAAAAACCTGTGTCAGCTTTATGTACTCCCTGTCGTCACCATCAGTGACGGGACCAACAATCGCAGAGTCATCAGAGAACTTCTGCTGGTGACAGGTGGGTGAGCTATGGGAGAAGTCTGCAGTACAGAGGGTGAACAGGAACGGGGCCAGGACTGTTTCCTGTGGGGCCCCTGTACTGCAGATGACCATGACAGTCAGATGTTAGTGCCACCGGCCTATAGCTGCAAAGGTCCTTGGGGTGTGGAGTCTTGGGCACAGGTGCCACGTAGGATGTTTTCCACAGCTGTGACACCATTCCCAGCTCCAGGATAACTTAAGTTAGTTTTAAGATCCTTCTGAGTGAAATCCGTCCCAGACAGGGTAGAGAGGAAAAAACTAGTCAAAGTTTGTCAAAGGATTTTACTTGATTGTTGATTGATACTTCGGTGAGTGTCAAGCAAATTCTAAGCTAGCTATCATAGTCGAGTCAATGTATTCCATTCAGGAGAATGAAAAATTCATGTAAATAAGCTGTGATATTTTCTGTTTGTGTTATCTAATGGCAATTTCATTGACAACTGCTGTTATTAAAAACCAATCAGAGTTGGAGTTCAACTTAATTTAAAAGAACTTCAGGACAAAAGATAATAATTAAGAAAAATGCTGGTCATGTTGCTGTGTGGTATATTACAGCATGAATATTACATGTGCAGTAGCCTAACTATGATGGCTGAATGTGGTTCTGTAAATACAGTCAATTCATTTTTTTTAGTGATATTAATTCCAGATCTGGTGATGTTTGATTTGAAGTGAGAATAATGTTGCCCTGCTTATGCAGGTTGTTTTTTATTTCACACCTGAAGATTAAGAGAGAGAGAGAAAGTGTGATGAGAAATTGTCGCAAGACATTCAATGGACTAGCAGAGGACGTGAAGAGCAGAGGACATATGGCAGGCATGCAGAGGAGCGTCTCAACAGTCAAGAGAACTGATTCACTCCGGATTTCTACATCACAACGTACAGAACACACTACCCGGGTAGATGAACACTTATTTTATTTAGTTTTGTTTATAATTTTCGCACTGAATTATTTTCTTTTGTTTTCTTCTCAACCTAAGTTGGTTGATGAGTCAAGTAAAAGCCACTGAGTCATGCTAATTTAGGGTTAGGGTTAGTATGTAGGGACAGTATATATCTATATATCTATATATATATCTATATATCTATATCTATATATATAGATATATGTATATATATAGATATATATATATGTGTGTACGTATATAAAAAACTGAACTGACTAACAACTGAACTTACCGTAAACTGTTCAAACTAAAAGGGGATTCTGTGGTTTATTTTGAAACTGGTTAAGTAAGTGCACTAAAAGAAAAAAAGGGTGTATGGTCTGTGTTACTGTTAAATATAGGCCCGCTACATATATTCTGAGTAACTAAGTGTTTTGGTATCTTCATTTATTCTACTCCTCTTTGAAAAGTACTTAGAGATTAAGCATTTGTGTATATTATTTCATAGTGTGCTAAGAAGTGCTTACAACAGTATGTATCTTGATATTTTGAAATCTCATGGCCAAATTGAGTCATGGTTTCTAATGCCAGTCAGTCACATCTCCTCTGACTCATAAATATCGTTAGACAGAAACAGAAAATAGCTTTGTAAAGCCATATATAAAACAATTACGAAAACAGCAATAGAAAACAGCACTGCAAATTGAAGTAGACCATAACTCAATTCAGTTTTCAAAAGATGTATTAAACGAAGCCAGCAAAGCAATACTGGTGTGTGTGTGTGTGTGTGTGTGTGTGTGTGAGTGCATGTTTAATTCGTCCCACAGTCTGAGTTAAATTCACTTGGCAAAGTGAATTAAACGTCATGTTTGTTTGTGGGTGGTATGCGGATGTTAAGTTTTGTTTCACACTCCATTTGTCACAGGTGGATTTGAAGAGATAGGAGACGAACTGGCTTCCCTGGCCAGACAAGATGGGGTAGGTGGGGACCCCCCATCTGGTGAGGATTTCCTGGGTGAGTACTTGGGATGCGGTCTCTGCTGTGGCTTTGCAAAGGGGAAATAATTCAACCCATCTAGTGTAGTAATCCACAAAAACCAACAGATAGACATTTCCCTTGGAGCTCCTAGGGAAAGGACCCATGAAGTCCACGCCCAACATCTCATGGATGGTTCACAACAGTCTGCTGCAACTTCCCTGTGGGTAGGCGGCTCTCTGGTTTGTGGTGCTTACATACTTGACAGTTTTTCACATGCTTACTGGCATCCAGACTCATTCGAGGCCAATAGACCAGAGCTTGGAGCCTCTTGTACATTTTATACCTGCCAAGGTGTCCAGCCAGAGGATCCTCATGGATCAGCTGCAGCAGCTGTGGTCGGAGACTCTCAGGAATGAGGACTTGGCAAGTGGTCTTATGGGGCAGTTGTAAAACCCTGTAAACTTTGTCTTCCAGGATGGTGTATTTGGCTGAATCTGACAACGTGATCTCTCCTTCCTCCATTACAACCTGATACAGCCGCTGGCAGTCTGCATCTTCCTGTTGAGCTTCCCATATTTGTTCATCTGAGATGGGCAGGTCCCTCCCCCCCTCCACTTGGACTGACAGCATGATGGCATAGGCAGGTGGTAGACAATGGCTGGTGGTAGTACCATCATGTGGGGCTCTGGATAAGGCATCGGGTACGATGTTGTACTTTCCTTTCCTGTAGTCCACAGTGAAAGTAAATTCCTGCAGACGAAGGGCCCACCGAGTGAGACACGCGTGTAGACTATGAAGGGGAGGTCAAAGTTGGGATGCCCTAAGATGGGCGAAGCGACCAGACATGCCTTCAGGATGTCAAGCGCACTCAGGTGTCGACTTGAACTTCATCCCCTTGCGCTTCAAGGCATTCAGGGGTTCAGCCAGCTGAGAGAAGTTTGGGACATACTGATGATACCAACCAGACATACCCAGGAACCGCTGGACGCCCGTGATGCTAGTTGGTACAGGGAACTCGTCCACGGCCCGGTTTTGTCTGGGTCCACCTGAATGCCTGCAGCCGACACAATGTGACCCAGGAACTTAAGGGAGGTTTGGAAGAAGTTGTATTTCTTCATGTTCACAGTCAACCTTGCCTCTCTGAGCTTGTGGAACACCAAGTGAAGGTCACGAAAGTGCTGTTCCCATGATGGAGAATAAACAATGTCATCCAGATAAACAAAACAGATCTTTCCCTTCAGCTCTACCAGGGTGATTTCCATCAATCTCTGAAATGTTACTGGTGCATTTTTGAGACCGAGGGGCATCACCTTGAACTCATATAGGCCAAAGGGACAGGTGAAAGCTGTTTTGTCCTTGATGTCCTCATCCATCTGGCACTGCCAGTAACCACTTTGGAGGTCGATGGTGGAGAAGACAGCAGAGCCTGCCAGTGAGTCCAAGATCTCCTGTACTGTGGGTAGGCATCAGTGTGCGTCACCGCGTTGAGCTTGATGTAATTAACACAAAACCTGACTTTCCCAGTTTTTTTTGGAATGAGGACCACCGGCGATGCCCAAGCTGAGGAGGGTTCAATGATGTCGGCGGCTAACATGTCGTCAACTAACTCCGGGTAGGACTTCTGTTTGATCGGGATGTCCTGTGTGAGAAAGATTTTGTGCTTGAGAACATGTGTTTGGCCCAATGTGGAGGTACACACGTCGCCATTGCACTGCAGGAGGTTAAGGAACTGTCTCTTCCCATCACTATCCAGCTGAGCTCCGTCTACTGCCGCCTGCAACAGCTTGGTGTCCTGGATAGGATGGGTAGGATGAACGGTGCAGCGGGGATCAATGGCCGAGTAAAAAGACAGCAGGCTTTTGTCTGCCCAGTTGGTGAGGTTCTCCATCTCCTTTTCAAAAGAGTATGTTTCCTCCTCATTCCTGAACCAGTACAAATTCTTTCCTACATCCATTTGCAAGCCACTGATGCTCAAAAAATCCACATCCTTTCTCACAATCCTTTCCACATCCTATCCTCACAATCCTTTGTGAGGATAGGAACTTCATCCCCTCACAATCCTTTGTGAGGATAGTGCAACCACCAGCAGAGCACAGGTATGGTTCTGCAGGTTTATTACAACATGCTGCCACCCCAGCGGCCATCTTTCTCCTCCATCAGCCAAGTAGAGGGGTTTTCCACCCCATGGGTATAATTCCCTGTCCTTCTCCTTGATGGCCCACCACAGTTCCTCATTCAGGAGAGTGTAGGACGAACCAGAATCCACCATAGCCTTGACCTTCACGGCGCCGATGGTTATGGGCACGACCAGCTGGCGAGGGAGA